>QPMI01000513.1:0-194888 GCA_004431415.1 Cyanophora paradoxa
AAGTTCCAGCCCATTGACGGAAAAACCCATGACGGAATTGTGACGCGTCCGCAACCTCCGCAACCTTTCAGGTAAATGTCAGGTAACTTCAGGTTAATTATTAAGCAAGCGCTAGCAAGCACTAGCTAGATATCACAGCTCTACCTTGCCCAAGTTGATGGTATCTAGCAAGGCCTGTCCTCCAAGTCTGCACCACCGCCGCCTCCCAGCGCTAGCGCTAGCTCGATACCGCCTCCGGCCTTGATCTCCCTTGGCTCCAGCCACCTGAGAGGCTCAGGCCACCTCCTCCTGGTGAAGCCGGTATCGTTGCTCTTGTCCAGCTTGAGGTAGCGGTAGGGCGCCGGCGCCGGCCAGTCCGGCCTGTGGCCGCTTGCCTCCTTGGCTATGTCCTTGGGCCTACGCGGACGCAGGTCGCCTTGGCCTTCGCCCTCTGCAGGGGGCCCAGCGCCTTGAACTTCGGTGCCTTGGTCGCCGGCAGGGCCTTGGGCTGGGGCTTCTGGGGCTTCTGCGTCTTCACCGCCTTGGGCTTCGGCATCCTTGGCTGCTTCGATTTCGGCCATACTTCTTGCTCATAAATGAGAAAAGCGCCTCAAAGTCTGCCTTTATCTCCTCCTTGGACCAGGATGTCATCTGATCCGGGTCACCTGAGAACGGCGCATCGAACGCCACGTGAGCGATTTGCAGGCCTGGGCAATCATTGGCTCGGGCCATGCCAGCTCGATCAGCTGAAGGTAGATGTTGAGGGCCTTGTCGAGCTTGGCGCCCTGGGAGACCAGCTGGGAGATGGCGGGCTCCATGGTGGGTAGACTAGCATCAGAAAATGGCGCCAAGTTCGAATCTATTTTTTTAACCGGGAGAGTTTGGGCCCGAGTCCCAGGTCCAAGTTCCAGCCCATGACGGAAAACCCATGACGGAATCTTTCGCGTCCGCGTCACTTCTCCCCCCCCCCTCAGGTGAGCGCTCACCTGAACCTCACCTGAACGGCCTCTATAAGCACGCGGCACGCGGCGTTCCCCTCCCACTCTCAATCTCTCTCAACGCAACCAGCAAGCAACAGGCCCTTGTTGCCCAGTTCTTCGTCGAGGAATACACCGTGCGCGTGATCGGCGAGCCCATTACCGCGAGGTGGAATTCTCAAAGGACGGCAAAGTAGACGACTGCAAAGACTGCCCCGGTAAGATCCTCCTCATGAAGCTCTCGACGATGGCTTCTCCTTCACCCTGGTCTCCTGCGCCAAGACCCAACCGGACAGACGGCCTACATCGTGACCTTCTCCGCGGGCGCCTGAACTGCACGCATGTTCAAGTACCGAGTGCCTCGTTCTGCGCGGCGATCTCTCCCTCAGGCCGCTCCTCGCCTACACATTCTTTGAGGGTATCAGTGCAAACATCTGGGTCTTGCGGAGGCAGATGGGCTCCCCCCAGATGAAGTCGATCAGCTGCACCAGCAGTGCGGCTACCCTTTAGCCTTGACGATAGGATGATTTCCTTGATCTGATGCTCGTATCCCTCTGAAATTGAACGCGTGTTTCTGACTTCGTCTGAAGCTCACCTGACGCGGGGCCTTAAGAGGGGGCACGGGCCTCGGTTCCTCACACTTTAACCGTAAGCCAACGAGAGAATGTGCGCCCCCAAGTACTTCACCTGCTGCCTGACCTCGGCATCTTCGAGTACGAGGCCATGGAAGAGGATCTGGACGAGAACGGCGAGATCTGCTTCAACTACTGCAGGCTGCTGCGCAACATCTCGCTGGAGTGCCGCAAGGGCGACTGCTTCCAGCACATCATGCTCAATCCCGCCAAGACGAGATCACCCTGTACGCCGTCGCCTGCCCAGCGCCAGATTTAGACTCTCGATATTCGCGTAGCCGCGATCGAAGCCCTTCCCCCCCCAGTGAGACGAATTGAACACGTGTTTTACCTGAATCACCTGAGCGCTCAGCTGAAGTCAGGTGGGGCGCCCTTTAAATATTTTCTAGCGCTAGGCTATCGCACACTAAGCTCAGACAACATGGCCACCGTCCGCAACGCCAACGAGATCGACCCCGCCAAGCTCGCCTCGAGATCGACGCCACCGGCCGCATCAAGGCCAAGTACGACGGCCTGCAGGGCCTCATGATGTACGCGCCGCCCATGGTCACCATCAACCCCTGCATCAACACAGAGCAAGGCAAGGCGTGGAGCGACGAGAAGAAGGCCTTCGTCATGGAAGAAAACGGCGGATTCTACACGCTGGACCTCACCGATCTCAGCGCCGTCGACGGCCAGACGAACCCCGCCGCGGACGAGTTCCTCAAGCTGCTCGAGGCCCTGGACGCGAAATTCTGCGAGTTCGTGCAGCAGAACCAGGCCAAGCTCAAGGTCTCGCCCGGCCGCTCCCTCTCCAAGGACCAGATCTCGGTGCTGCAGACCCCCAGCGTGCGCATCAAGGTCGACAAGGAGTCGGGCCAGGCCTTCTACAAGTACCTCAACATGCGCATCCGCACCCAGACGATGGCGGGCAAGCGCAAGACCATCCCCGTCGTCGACATGTCCAACTACCTCATCACCGAGCGCGCCACCATCGGCACCGGCGACCTGGTGGCCGCCCTCGTCAAAATCGACACCGCCTACGCCATCCCCGAGGGCAAGTTCGGCCTCAAGTGGTCCTTCCTCGCCGTGCAGCAGTGCAAGGTCGGCGCCTTTCGCTTCGCAGGCCGCACGCCCGAGCTGGCCTTCAGGCCCTACGACAACGAGGCCAGCTTCGAGCCCTACCTAAACCCCGAGTCTATGTACACAGCCCCCATGCAGTAGCTCGGACGAATAAATTGTGAATTTTTGGTGCAATTGATTACACGCGTTTACACTCAAAGGCCGTTGAACTTGCCGCCCACCGCCTTGGGCTCCGCCGCCGTCGAGGCCGCCGCCTCCGTCACCTCCTTCATTACCTCCGGGTTCGCGTTCGCCGCGTGCACCGCCAGCACCGTCTGCACAAGGGCCATCCCCAGGCGCGCCTCGGGCCCCAGGGTCACGTAGCGCGAGTACTTGATCACCAGCTCCTCCAAAATCGGCTGCACCTGGTCCATCGAAGAGAGCGTCGCCTGCCCGAGCCCGTCGAGCTTCAGGCCGATCGGATCGTACGCCTTGTTCAGGTGCTCCAGCGAGTGCATGCCCGCGATCAGAAAGAGGCGCGCCGCCTCCAGCGAACCCCGCGTGCTCAGCTCGCGCTGAATCTCCTCGTACTCTTCCTTCAGCTCGTCCAGCGGCGTCGCCAGGCTCAGCTTCTTCGTGGACGTAAGCTCGCCCCCGAACGAGCGCCGGTACTGCGCGATCTGCCGCAGAACCTGCTTCTTCTCGTCCACGTCCACCTGCGCCTCGTCCCGCGGCCGCTCCTGCAGGTCGATTCCCAGCGCCTTTTTCACGCTCTGCTCCTTTTTCTTCGTCATTTCGATGTGCTCCTGCACGCTGAAGCTCGCGCCCTTGCTCGGCGCCGTCGGCGGCACCGCGGGCCCGTCGCCCGGCAGCGCCATCCTGTCGGCCTTCGGCGCCTTCTCCCCCTTTTCCTTGCCCTCCTTCGCGGGGCGGCCCTTCTTCCGGGGCTGCGGGATTCCCACGGGGTTCGGCCCGTCCACGGCCAGCGCCTCGAAGCCAAGCATCGCCGAGGGGTCCATCCTTTACGCCTGCCCCTTAGAAATATTTTTTACTCCGAGGTCAGCTCAACGAAGAGCTCGACGTACAGCCACAGCTTCTCGCGCAGCTCCGGCCCGCTGCCGTAGAAGAGCGAGCGCACGGCCGAGGCGTACTCCTGCGGCAGCCTCTCGAAAACCGAGTCGTCCTTCGCCTTGATTAATTCCGCCTCCGCGTTGATGTGCCTCCTGAACAGAACGATGACCGCCGTGGCCCCTATGCCGCGCAGCGACTGGATCTGCGCCCGCACCCCGTGCTCCTTGGCCTCCGGCTCCAGCAGGTCGAGGAAGCGGCCCCAGCGCGCCTCGATCTGCTCGCCCAGCGTCGCCTCCGTCGCTGCCATGTGCTCGCGTGGGCCTCAGAAATTACTGACCGGGTCGGAGGGCCCGGGCTGCTAGGTCGTACATCTCCGCCTTCCGGGCGTTCGTTTCCGCGAGCATGGTAATCTGACTGTTCTCCGTGTTCCGGACGAGGGCCTGGAAGGCTGTCTGAATTGCAGTCTGCGATGCTTCGGACATACGGCCACCGTCCCTTTGCACGGAGCGCTTCCATGCGTCCTTTCTCGAACGGCGTGGCAAGCTGGTTGCTCTGCAGCGCAGGGAGCGGGTTGACGACGCGGGGCAGCAGGTTCTGGTCCGCGTAAGGCGTGGCCGTGGGCAGGGCCGGGCCGCGCGTCCCCGGCTGATCGAGGAGCATGGCCCCGAACGGATTGCCCCGGCTGAAGTCCACGTCGTTGCGCCCGTAGGGCTTGTTGACGGCGCTGCTGATGTTGGCCGTCTGCGCGTTGAACATGGGCGAGAGGTCGGGGGTGTAGCCCGCGCGCAGCCCCTGCGGGTTCGCAGCCGTCTGCCCGTAGCGACCGGCCGGCCCGAGCAGGTTCTCCTTCTCGATCTCTTCCATCGTCTTGATCCAGCCGCGCTCGCGCGCCCACTTCATGACGAGATCGTCGTAGTTCATCGGGAAGAAAACCTTCTGGTATTTATCGAAGCGCTGAATTTCGATATCCTGCTCGATCATGTTCGTAATTCGCTCCAGCAGCTCGGGGTAATATTCCTCGAGCATTTTGGCGACGCCCGGCTGCTTCAGGTCGAAGGCCGTCATCGCCCACTGGTCGAAATCGCGAATCATGATTTCCTTCCGCAGGCTGAACGCGTTCTCCACATCCTCCTCGTTGATCGTGCGGCCGGGGTTCGCGTTCTGCAGCTGCTGTCGGATGCCCATGCGCATCAGCTTCTCCATCGAGGGCGTGTACTTCATCGCGGGCAGGGTCTTCGTTTCCCCCCCGCTGAGCCCCAGGCCCCGCGCCTTATCCTCGGGCGTGTAGATGTCCGCCTTCGTCCCATCTACGACGGGCACCTCGGGCATAATCGTGCCCGGAAGGAACTTGTTCACGATGCCGTCCATGTCGGCCTTCAGGTCGTTCTTCAGCGACTGGCGCTGCTTCTTAGAGCCCTCCCCAATGTCCATCATAGAGTGGCCCTTCGTCATCGCGCCTCGGTTAGGATCCCAGTGGGAAAATTTATTGGTTCACATCGGCCTACCAAGCACACCCTGGCTAACAAGCAATCTAATGGAAGCGGCGGTAGGCGCCGCCGTTGGTGAAGGTGATCTCGTTGTAGTAGCGGCAGTAGATGTCGGCCACGGGCTTGTCCGTGCCGTAGGTCTTGAGCGTGGTGAGCGTGAGCTCGATGGTCTTGAAGGCGCCCATGTCGAGGCCGCCGAACATCTTGGTGTTGTCGGCCACGTCCGTGCCGAAGGGGAGCGAGTAGATGAACTCCGTCCCGAACTGGCCCACGTTGCGGGGCTGGATGTCGCTGCTGTGCCCGTCGTGGGTCGCAAGGGTCGTGGGGGCCGTGTCGTTGCCCGACCACGGGTGCGGGTGCAGCGCGTCGGCCACGTCGGCCGCTGCCGTCCCGTCCATCGAGGTCACGCCCCGCAGCAGCTCGAGGTGCTTGCGGGCGGGGGCGTGCGTGTGCTCCTTGTGCGCGATGGCCGTGCGCAAAAAGTGCGCGTCGTGGTTCGAGCTATCGAGCACCTTGATGTTGTCGCACTTCAGCTCGATCTTGTCGAGCGGGCGGAAGCGCCAGAAGTGCTCGCCGTTGTCGGTGTGCGGCTTGTCGCGCACCACGATGATCAGCTCGTAGCAGATTCCGGTGAAGGGCAGGCGGATGGCCTTGCCGGACTCGAACGAGACGTGGTAGTGCTGCACGTACTTGCCGGCCCACGTGAACGAGTTCGGGTGCAGCGCCAGCTCGCGCGAGTCGATGTGCACGTAGCGCAGGATGAGCTTGGTGTCCAGGCTGACGGTGCTCGTCAGGTTGGTGTTGGTGTGCAGGCCGCCGTCCACGTACGAGGCCGTGATCTCCTTCTGCGAGGCGTACGTGATCTGCAGCTTCATGTCGTTTCCGGAGCAGCGGAGCTTGTGGAGAGGCACGGCGAACTTTCGACCGTGGCCCGTCGCGATGCGAATCGGTATGTACAGCGTGTTCGAGGCCTTGCCCCGGCGGCGCAGCGGCTGGTGCGCCCAGAGGTTGTTCACCATGTCGACGTGCTGGACGACGGACTTGTCGTCCTCGAACTCGCCGTAGATGGCGTCGTAATGGCCGTCGTACTCGTGGATCAGCTGCGCGCCCACGAAGATCTTCACCTTCTTGAGCAGCACGTAGCCGGCCTTCGGGATGTAGAAGTGGTCCGCGTTCGTCAGCGCCGGCAGCGTCACCTTGAGCCAGGAGTCGTTGAACATCGGCGCCGAGTGCGGGATGACGATGTCGACGGTCTGGGCGAAGCTCACGCCCGACTGCACGGGGCTCACCTCGAGCACCTCGTCCACGAACGGCATCGCCGTGTCGAAGGTCTCGTGCACGTGCACCGACGCATCGGAGCTGCGCAGCGAGTGGTGCAGGGCGGTCGTGGGGGTGGAGATGAGCGCGGAAGCCATGGTGGTTTAGGGGTGCGTTGAGAAAATTTTTTGGGTGGACGCCTACGTTATTAGAGGGCGCGTCCCCCGTCTCGCTAGGTCCGCGTCGTACGCCTTCTTGCGGAGTGCGTCCGTGATCGCAGACCAGTCGCGTGTGCCGTTAAGATAACCCAGGGCAAGTCCTTGGCCCAACATGAAGTAACGCTCTGGATCCAAGTTCATGAGTTGCTGGGCCCGCTCCTCTACGCGCCGCACACGCTCCATAAAGGGGCCCTTTGCCGCAGATCCGAGCGGGTCCGCTTCTCGCTCAGCTTCGAAGAATTTCACGACATCCCGCCCAGGTCCGAAATATCACGGTGCTGCTCTGCTATCCGTGCCTGTGCCTTGTTGACTCCAGCTGCCTGGGCATGGGCTATCGATGCCAGTTGGTTGTAATCGATTTCTTCTGCAAGGTATTTCGCAACGGCGGCGTCCCCTGCAGCGCGCGCGATTTCGGGCGATACGCTCACAAGGAATCCCTCCGGCGAGCCCGATTGGCCGCGCGCTCCGCTTCCGTCTCCTCGTCCATGGGATCGTCTGGACTGGCTGGATTGCCTGGAGCACCGGAGCGAAGTTTCTTCAGCAGCCCCGCACGGCGAGCTTCTGTCGCCTCTTTCACCTTCTTGGCGGCCAGTTCAAGCGCATCGTTTACGTCCATGGTCGCATACCCGGGTCTCCGCCCCATATCCTTGTACGCGGCCCTGCGCTTGTCCATGGCTTCCTTCTCGCGCGGGGACGAGGGGGCGATTTCTATCCCCGCGTTTGCGAGTTGAGCCTGGACGGCGACGGGCACCTGCTCGATCACGGCCCTTGCCGCTGCAACGGCCACCGCCTCGGCCGCCACCACCTCTGGCGGGCGCGAGGGCCCCGCCTGCGGCTCGGGTGGCGGCGGGGGCGGCGGTGGGGGTGGAAGCGGGGGCTGCTGCTCCGCTGGGGGCGCCGACGGCCGGGCCACCGTGTCCGGGGGCTGCGAGGGGCCGGGCTGCGGCTGCAGCGGTGGCGTCTTCGGCCCGGGGGGCGGAGGCGGCGGAGGCGGAGGCCCCGGAGGCGGGGCCCCCCCTTCGTCGTCGGAGTCTGACTCGATCATTTCGTCTCTGGGTTCCTTGGATGGCAGGGCCTTCTGAATGAGGGCCTCGCGCGCGCCCTTGCCCGCCTTGATTGCTCTGCCCATGGCCGCCTCCGGGAAACTGGCCTCGATGGCCTCGTTGTCCCCGTCCGTGATGCGCACCTTCTGCTCGCGGCGGGCCTTGATGTACTTTTCCTTGTCCATCCGCTTCTTCGCCCGCCGCCTCTCCCTGAGCACGTCGCGCTGGCGGCTCTCGTCCGGCCCCGGCCCCTCGCTGTCCGAGCTCGAGGGCGGCTCGGCCTGGGCGAAGGGCTGGCGCGTGTTGCGGTTCGCGTAGTCGGGGTCGTACCTCCCTCCGATCAGCTCCTCGGGCTTCTTGTTCTCGCGCGCGTAGATGCTCGTGGGCTTGAACTCCTCGCCGTTGATGATGTACTTGTAGTAGTAGTACGCGTCCTCGAGGTTCATCGGCCCCAGCGTCTCGAGGCGCTTCTTGCGCTTCAGGAATTCGGTGATCTGATCCTCCTTCGACTTGCAGAACTCCCGCACGCCCGGCAGCACCGTCAGGTTCTTGCCGTCCACGTCACAGGCGCCCGCCCCCTTGGCCTTCAGGTTCGCGGTGAAGGCCGACTGGCCCATCAGCCAGGCGCGGAAGCCCTCCTCGTACTCCTCGTCGAGGCTCGACTCCATCTGCTGGAACTTGTTGATGTAGTAGGCGTTGGCGATGGCCTGCGCCTCCACCTCGGCGAGCTTGTCCGATTGATCGCGCTCCTCGAACCGAATTTCCGGCGTGGCCCTCGCCAGCGCCGTCTTCATCAGCTGCTGAAAGTGTGCGTACTTGTCGCTCTCGAAGGGCGTGATGTGCGAGTCCCCGCCCCCCGGGATCGCGAGCACGTTGCGCGGCGCGAAACGCGAGGCGAGCCCCCTCATTTGCACTTCTTAGGAGCCGGCTTTGAAATTTTATCGGTCTTGGCCTTGTCTTCCTTCCCGTCCTTCTTCTCGGCCCCCTTCTTCCCCTGCTTCGTCGGGCGCATCGCCACGAATATTTCGCCGGGCGAGACGTCCTCGTACAGCGGCTTCGGTCCCTTAGGAAATTCGGGCGGGCCCTTCAGCTTCTCCTTCGCCTCCTTCACCTCCGCCTTGGTGGGCCGCTCCTGCCCGTTCGTGGGCGCCTTTTTCGCGGGCTTCTTCTGCGCCTCCGGCATGTTTACCCATCACCAGAAAAATATGGGTTGGCGCCCCCGTACGTCTCGGGGAACTGCCTCTCCCACCTGCGCATGGCCGCGTCCCTCTGGTCGTCGAAGCTACGGTAGGCCGCGGCCCTCTGCCCCATCACGATTTGCCAGAGCCGTGCACGGACCTCGTCCTGCAGTCTGTACACCCAATCGCGAATGTTCTCGACGATATCCGTCGGCAGCGTGGCCAACCCCGCCTTGATCTCGGGTACATCCGTGGGATCCTCTTCGAGCGTAAGCTTCTGCATGCGAGCGCGCAGCATCTCAATTTGCGTATCGATTGGGGCCCAATAAGGGATAGATCGAGACATCGGGGTACGGGGTCACTGAGAAATAACACTGGGTCGGAAGAGGAGGTACCCCACCAGGATCCCCGCTATAATCCAGAGGGGCGACCAGTCGCGCTCCGCCGGCGCGCCCCCCGGCGTCACCATCAGCTGCCCCGCCCCGGGCCTGCGCAGGCCGTGCGTGCGGTGGTCCGCCCAGTGCGGGCGCGGGAACTGCTCCTGCGGCATGCGCTCGGGGTAGACGCCGTCGAATCGGTTCTGCATTTGGTACATGTCCCTATCGAACAGCAGGGAGGCCATTTCTCAATTTGGGGAGGGACTTAGAAATACTGCCCGTGAGCTCCCTGTCGCGGATCCTGCGAAAATCCGCGAAGAGCCCGCGCGCGCAGCGCCTGCAGACGAGGCGGGCCCGCCCGCCCACGCGCGCCACCGAGATCTCGTGGCCGAACTGCAGGTGGCCCGGGAAGCAGGTGGGGGGGTAGTCGCAGACGAAGCAGTGAACTGGGCAGTTGCGCCGCCGGATCACATCTGAATTGCAATCGCGGGCTCGCTCGCCGCCTTCCTCGGCGCGCGCTGGCGCTTGGGCTGGGCCTCGAGCGGGCTCGGGTCGCCCTCCGCGGGGGCCGCCTTGGCCTTCTGCCGGGGCGCCGCGGGGGGCTTCGGGGCCGTAGGGGCTGCCGGTGCCTGGCTCGAGCCGGCGGCCGGGCCAGCGGCGTCGGTCACCTGCGGGCGCTGCGGCGGCGGGCTGGTCTCCCGGGCCCCCTCCTCGAGGACCCGGCGCATGAAGCGCGAGACGCGGCCGCTGCATTGCGTGCAGGAGCCGACGGCCACCTGGCGGTTGTTCTTGCTGGTACGCACCTCGACGTTGGCGAGCTTGGTGTTGGAGCGGCACTTGAAGCAGTAGTGGGCGTGCTCCATGGGATCTAGCTACGGGTGTAGACAGCCTTCAGAAAAAAGTGCGTAGTAGCGGACGGCGCACCGGGCGCAGCAGACGTACACGCCCGCCTTGAGCACCCAGCCGCGCTTGGTCTGGGGCAGGCGGCAGATTTCGCAGCAGAGGGGCCTCGGCTTACGGCATGACGATCCCATCTGCGGGCCCTCCAGAAATCGCAACGGGAATCACAGCGGATTGAGCGCGGCGTAGAGGGCGATCAGGTAGGCGTCGCAGAGGTCGTCGAGCTTGCCGTTTCGATCCGCGATGTCGGCGAGCTCGGCGGGTACGAGGTCGCGGCACTTGTCGACCGCGCCCCGCTTGCGCTCCTTGTAGCTCGGGTTCGAGATCTTGAAGAAGTGCTTGATGGCGCGCGGGCTCACGATCCGCGCACGCCCGTACAGCAGGGCGTGGAGCGTGCACTCGATGCAGCGATTGATTCCCGTCCTCTGGCCCTCGATCGCGATCTGGTCGGGAAGGCCGAAGGCGCTATGGCCGCGAGTAACCTCCACCAGGCGCGCCACAAGGCGGCCACAGCAGCGCGCAGACGGGAAGAGGGCGATCTTCTGCCAGTCGAGAATCTGGGATTCCTTTGTCTGCGGATCGAATTCGATGAGGCACCATGCGAAATTGATGACCCCCACATCCACGCCGAGGATCTTCATCCCAGGGTCGCAAGAAAATCTGAATGAAGGGGGTAATATGGCCAAGGACCCCAAGAAGCCGAAGAAGCCGAAGGCGGCCAAGCCCCAGCCCGCCCAGCCCGCAGGCGCGGCCCCCGCGGCACCCGCCCCCGCCGGCCAGGCCTCGGGCTCGGGCTCGGGCACCGCCCCCGCCGCCGGCGCCAGCTGCGCCATGGGCATGACAGAGGACGGCATGCAGCTCACGCCCGAGCAGGTCAACGCCTTCCTCGACAACTCGAAGACGGGCGGCATCGAGCGCATGGCCTGCCTGCCCGAACTTAAGTGGTTCGACGTGAACACCGTCAAGCCGACGCCACCGTCGTCTGCGTGGGCAAGCGGCGCACGGGCAAGTCCTTTTTCCTTCGCGATCTCATGTTCAACCTCTCCGGCACCTTCCCGGGGGTATCGTAATCAGCCAGACCGATCGCCTGAACGGGTACTGGAAGCAGTACATCCCGCAGCGCTTCATCTGGCCCAAGTACAACCCGGGGTGCTCTTCCATTTATTCAGGAGGCAGCAGGCGATCATGCAGCACAACAAGTCCGAAGACGTGCTCGCGGGAAAGGAGGATCCCGTCGACCCGCGATTTTTCGTGCTGCTCGACGACGTGATTTCCGACGCTCGGCTGCGGTACGACGAGGCCCTCAACGAGCTCTTCGTGGCGGGGCGCCACTACAAAATCATGACCCTTATCACGACGCAGTATGCCAAGGGCATCAATCCCGTCCTGCGCTCCAATACTGATCTGGCTGTCATTTTCAAGTGCTCGCAGGCGATGCAGCGCGAGGCCCTCGCAAAGGAGTGGGGCGACATCATCTCCCAGCGCGCCTTCTACTACCTGCTCGACAAGTACACCCAGGACAACCACTGTCTCATCATCGATTCTTCCAACAACTCTACGAACCCTCTGGACGTCCTTTACGTCTACAAGGCCGAGGAGCCGCCCCCCTTCCGCATCGGATCCAAGGAGTACTGGGAGGGCGAAACCGTCAACGGAGAAAATCTCGTGGGTCCGGACGACGGCACGGTGGACAAGACGCTCCTGGGCATGATAGATAATTTCAGGAAGCACCGCGGCCTCGCCTGATTTTTTCTGAGGCTTCGTGCGTAAGCATGTCGCCCAGCGCCCACATCGCCTCCGTCTTCCGCGTCGAGTCCATCGCCTACGACTGCCTCCTGGAGGCCAGCCTCGACCCCTCCTCGCCCTTCAACGACGGCGAGGTCAGCAGCGCCCTGGAGAGGATCTGCGACGCGCTGGGAATTAACTGGGAGCGCCTGACCGCGGAGGCGGCGGACGAGGCCGCGGCCGAGTCGCTGGGAAGCGAGGACACCAGCTCGGAGGAGATGACGGACGAGGAGGGAGACAGGGTTATTTACGTGCGCGACCCGGACGATTTTGCGACCTCGGAATCGGGCTCGGAGGAGGAGGCAGAGGAGACCGAGGACGAGGACTCCGACGCCTAGGCGCGCCCCTTAAAAATTTCCGAGGCCCCAGGAAAATGTCAAAGGTGCTCCTAGGGCTCTCCCAGGCTATCGTGCAGTACGCCCTCGGCCTGGCATCCGGCTCCCTCATCGACGCCGCCTTCTCCTCGCACGAAGGCGAAAACAGGACGGGCCACGCGGCCGAGCTCGCCGCGCAGGTCGCCGTCAACGGCCTCTCCCTCGGCCTGCTCTCGAAATACGTGCTCACCCTCAAGTTTTTCGACGACGACCCCACGGGCGGAATTATGTTCATCCTCGGATTTACACACGGGCAGACGAACATGCTAATCAAGGCTACCAGCGCTAGCTTCGGAATCAAGCAGGCGCTCGAGCGGAAGGCCGCCGCGATCACTAAAGAGTAGGAAAGAAATGCCAGTCGTTGTACTCGCAGATCCTGTTCCAAATCGAATCTAACTCCGAGAGTTTCTGCCTGCTCTTGAGCAAGGGGAAAAAGGGGAGGTGCTGGGGCAAATCTAGCAGCACGAAAATCTGCCTGAATACGTAATTGTAGTTGAGCATGTTCTTCCTGCCCTGCGACTTGAACATGCTGAAGGGGACCTCCACCAGGGCGAACATCTCCTGCACCCGGTCCATATCCTCCGCGCTCATCGGAGGCGGGCGCTCGCCCGTGATGCGCCACTTGATCTGCGCCCAGCGCTCGATGTACTTCTGCTGCTTCAGAGCCCGGAGAACTTGGCGGATATTGTCTTTGCTCCACTCCTTCCCCGCCATGCGCCTCGCAATAGCTGCCAGCACGTCCTCGGGTACTGGAGAATCCTCCAGGCAGTGCTGCTTAAGTCGCTCGGAAACGTGGTACTTGCGCAGGTAGTTGCTGTGGAGCTCGCTGACAGCCAGGGGTTGATGGTCCGGATAATAAAAATCCAGGACCAGACCGCAGCTTTGGCAAACCAGATCCCCATCCAGGTGAACACCAACGAGGGCGGTAGAGCCGCAATTTCCGCAGGGGACAGCGGCTTCGCCTTGGGGGCCTTGCGTGCGGCGGTTGCGCTTGCGGGGGCGCTCTCCGGCCTTGAGGTAGGAGTTGGCGATGGCGGCGGCGGCGGCGGGGAACGGTGCCGGAGTGTCGAAGTCTGGGTCCCCCTCGTCGTGAAGGATGGCTCCGTAGCGCTGGATCTGCTCAAAGTTTCGGAGGAGGAGATCGATTTCGCCAGAGTCTGCCATTCCTCCGAGTCCTCGTACCGCAGCTGAGCGATTCCCTTGCAGAAGTGGCAAACGGGCTTCGCGCAATCGAGTGGGTCCCAGCCGCAGGTGAGCCCGCAGATGTGACAGAAGGCGTTGCTCAGGTGATTCATGTGAGGCTCAGGTGGTGCTCAGGTGAGGTGCGGACGTACCCCGGGGCCCCACGTGGAAGCTCACCCCAGCCTCGGAAAATTTTCTAGGCCTTGGTCTGACATGCTCAACCTCATCGCGAGGGGCGTAGCAGCAAACAGGCAAGCCCGGGCACCGAACCCGCACCTCCGCATGGACGCCTCCGGCCGCTCCCGGGTAGAGACTCACATCGTAGTGGGCAACATCAACGACAAGGTGCTGGCACCCGACAAGACGTGGTTCCAGAAGGTGCTGGACGCGGCGCCCGTGAGGAAACTGAACGGGGAGGATCGGCCGCAGCGCGAGTCGAATTTCATGATCACCATCCAGACCAACTACAAGCCGCGGAGCAGGGGAGAGGGCTCCAAGGTGCAGGACGCGTTTCACAGGGGGCTGGAGGCCCTCTTCTACGACGACAGGCAGCTGGCGCGGTGCATAAAGATGGGGGTGTACCCCGACAAGGCGAACCCCAAGGGCTTCGATTTCAAGTCCGACCAGTACGACACGCACGTGGAGAGGGGCAACGCGAACATCGGCATCGAGTACGGGCCGCGGTCGGGGCGGCTCCACGCGCACATCCTGCTCACGCTGGTGCACTACTCGCGCGTGCAATTCGACGGCAAGCGGGCGTCGGATTTCCTCATCAAGTTCATGCAAACGGAGGGACAGGGCGGCCTGCCGAATTTCTACAAGGACGACTGGTTCGGGGAGGAGTACCAGAAGACGGCGGTGCGGCCGATACGGAGAAAGGACGCCCTCGGCATGCAGTGGACGGGCAAGGAGACGGGCTACAGGAAGCGAGAAACCGCCAGGCAGATGCACGTAGACGTAAAATTGCTGCCGCAGAGCAACCTTAAGGATCTGCTGCAGCTGTACATTACGAAGACGGTAGAGGCCCTCGAGACGGGCGCTGTAAAGCTCGTGTAAATTTTTTCTCGTGTCCAATAAATATGCCTCCGAAGCGCCGAGGCCGCAAGAAGAAGCCAGAGAGCTCGAGCGAGTCAGAGGAAGAGGAGCCCACGTCCCCGTCCTCCGAGTCGGAGGAAGAAGAGGAGGAAGAGGAAGAGGAGCCGGAGCCTAAGCCGAAGGGCAAGGGCAAGGGGAAGGGAAAGGGAAAGGCAAAGGGAAACGCGCCCGATACCGGCGTGGACGAGCTCGAGACGCCCGTCGTTGAGATTCCGAAGCGATACGTGCTGGTGCAGGGCGAGGATGGCATATTCCAGCAGCAGAAGAGCATATCCGATTACATCAAGCTCTCGGCCACCAAAGAAGTTCAGATGCTCCCATCGCTGCTCGATAAATCATACCACGAGCCCGCAACCCTCTGGAGCATCCACAGCGAAATCGAGTACGATAAACTCCCCGAGGAGCGACTGCGCGCCATACCGCGCACGTACCAGAGCGCGCAGAAATCGCCGCCGATCTGCTACCGCTGCCTTCGCCTCATGTACGAGGCCACGCCCGTGCCGAGCGCCAAGGGGGCCAACACGCCAGAGAAAATCGCCGCGAGGGAGGCAGCGCAGGCGAGGAAGGATGCCGTGTACGAAGAGTACATTGCAGTCATAGAGAAGGCAAACGCGTGGGCAGCCAAGCAAAACGGCAAGGGAAAGAAAAAGGGCCAGGAGCCGTACCCCCTCATCAAGGACAAGAAGCCGGCGCAGGTGCCCACGGTGTCGCCCAGAAACTCGTGGCTCTGCCAGAAGTGCGTCACGCTGCTCGGCAACAAGGGCCTGCTCGTGATCTTGGGCCTGCAGAGGCGAAAGAGGGGCGACACGGCCACCGTCTCCAAGCAGACGCGCGACCACATGGTCGAGAGCGTGCTCGGCGGGCCGAAGCCAAAGACCACGAAAAAGGCAAAGGATACGGCCGCTGACTTCGGATCGTCCGTCATCGAGCCCAACTCCGCACAGTCGAAAATCAGAAAGGCGAAAATCGTGGCGCCGAGCATGGAAGATTTAATGGCAACCTTCGCGGACGCGCAAGAGGTGAAGCAGAACATAGAGAAGGCGAAAACGGGACTGCAGGCGGCGCAGGCAAACGGGCTGGAGGCGCTCGAGAAGGTGATCACGGAAATCAGCGAGACGGGGCGGTCGGTCTTCATCCTCAACAAAAAGAATCCCGACGGAAGCACGCGGTACGACATACGACAGGCGCGCCAGTCGCGCTACTGGGTGCTCTTCAACACACACAAGCGCCTGGGAGAGGCGCGAGAATTCGAGGCGGCGGCGCTGCGCGACAGCCTCGCAGAGGTGCTCTCGGACGCAGAATTCTACAAGTTCATCCGCTTCAATTTGAAGGAGGAGAACGGCAAGTACAAGGACGACACGTACGCCAACGCAATCATCGGAATTCGCGTGCAAGGGGGCGTGGAGGTGGGGCCGACGGACGGGGCGCTGCACGCCCACGTGCTGGTGACGATCGATCACATATCGAACCTGCAGGTGCTGTGGGCGAATTACGACTGGGTGGTGCTGCTCAAGGAGAAGGAGCCGGGCACCACGACGGTGTACGAGCGGCTGCACCAAATTCTGTCCGCGAAATTCACGGCGGCCGGGCAGCGCCTCGTAGACCAGAAGAGGCAGAGGCAGGACCTCAGCCGAGCATCGATACGATGGTGGAAATTGCAGAGCTCGAGCGCATGCTGACGGAAGAGAAGATAGGCATGGGGAAAGATCCGCCCACCGTCCTTGCGTCGCTGATTCCGGAGGAAAATTACGCGAGCAAGCTGCAGGAGTACCTCTCGAAGACGCTGCCCGACAAGCAGAGGCGCGATTTACTGAAAGAGTGGTCGCACGCGCGAAACACGAACAACACCGACAACAACACGGACGGGTACCTCTTCACGATTTTCCAGGCGGACGCCGGCCAGGCGGACGACCCCCGCTTTGCGCCGCAGGCCGCGGAAATCGGCGATCTGAGGGCCAGGGGCCGAGGGCGCGGAAAGGGCAAGGGGCGCGGAAGGGGCAGGGGTAGCGGGTAATTGTTCTGACGCGCCCGCAAGATGTTCGAGGGGGCATGCACCCACTCGGACGTCATCACCGTAATCTGCGGCGCGCTCTTCCTGGTTTCCGAGCTCCTGGGCGGCACGGAGCGCGTGCGTCCCAACACCGTGCTGGGCGCCCTGAAGGCGGCGGCCCTGAGGGTCGTGCGTCGCGGCGAGCCCGAGCCCGAGCCCCCACCCGAGCAGCAGAGGCGCGAGAGCGTGCAGGCGATCGGCCCGCACCACGTGGACATCCAGATGACGCAGACCGGTACGCGTTTTTTTCTAGAGAACATGGGAAATGGAGACTCCCGCGACAACAGCCCCCAGCGCAGAGGCTCCGTCGTCCTGCCCCGGCAGCAGCAGCAACAGTACGAGCACCAGCACCAGCACAGCGTTCCCTTGGCTTCTTAGGACTTACGCGCGAAAGAAGCAGCAGCAGCCGAAGGAGCCGGCCGAAATGGCGGCTGACCTGGATCGGTGCACCCGCCGCGCCATCGCGAGCTACGCCAAGCGGGTCGAGCAGTACCACCCCCAGATGGCAGAGGACGCCAGGGCGTACGCGAAAAACCCCGCCGCGAGCCCGCCCGTGATGGCCGCCGTCATCGACCGGCTGCAGTGGGCGCTGCACGAGGAGGGGGAGCGGGTGAGGAATTTCTTCATGCCCAAGTAAATTTCTGAATGGGCCCTTAACAATGTCGTCCATGCTCCCGAGCCTCGATGATATCACCAGCGATTCCCGCTACCTGGGCAGCCTGCTGACCCTCGGCGCGGTCGCCTACATGTCGCCCGCGCGCTACTACCTCGTGCGGATCCTCGCCGCGCAGTTCGCGGGCTACTACTTCGTGGGGCCCTACCTCCTCAACGGCCTGAGGAAGGCATAATTTCTCAGGCCCCTTCCTAAATAATGTCCTGCGTCAACCTCTACGTCCAGTCGAACGGAGAGACGCAGGATTCCGAGGGCTTCTGGCGCCTCAGGCTGAACCAGATCCCCGCCGACATCGACACGCTGCAGATCAAGGGCTTCTACCTGGAGCTGGACACGACCGCGATTCCGGACCCCACCGCCGCGAAAACCGTCAACGTTCTGCTGATGGACGTGCCCGACTTGAACGTCACGACCATCTCGAACGTCAACACGTGCATCAACAAGGTCGTGATCCCGACGTGGGGCCACGACGGCCTCGAGAACACCATCCTCTACTGGTTCGAGGTGCCCATGGCCGTGCGCCCCAACTACGTCGCGTACGACAAGTTCCAGGAGCTGCGCGTGCGCTTCACCGACATCACGGGCGCCACCAAGAAGAACAACGCCTTCATCGTCAAGAACTTCGGCCTCTGGGCCTTTGCGAAATAGATTTTCGCAGGCCCCCTTAAATGCGCCTGATCATATTTCCGCGGAAGGGCTCGGGTGTCAAGACGCGCACCTTTGCGGGCGTGCCAGGCTACCCCTCGCCCCTCACTTACAGAGTCGATCTTGTAACCGCCTCTGGTCCAATTAAATACGGGCTGCTGCACAGCCTCAGTCACATCCGTCTCGGCGAGAGCGCATGGCAGGACCTGGCCTTAATCGTAGAATTCGAGTACAGGGGGGTAGACACGCTCACGGGCGAGCACTTCTACAGGGTACGGGTAGCGAGGGAGGGGTACTCGCTGCCGAACGGCACGGGCGGGGAATACTGGGAGCCGAAAATACGCGACGCCTCCGAGGCCTACCGCTGGCTGCGCGACGAGCAGATCGTTGTCAGGCCCGATTACCCCTACGCCGACGTTTTCTGGCAGGTGCCGGCGGGCCAGTGGACGACGGGCGAGGTGAGCGGCAAGCTTAAGTGGACCTGGGAGGCGGAGCGCTAGTTAATTTTTCTCTCTCGCGAATAGAAATGTCGATGCTTGCAGACCCCTGGCGCATGGCCATCCCGAATCCCGACGAGGTGCTGAACGGCGCCTTCGCGATAGACGGGAGCCTGAGCGTGAGGGGAATTTACGCGGACGAGATTCGGCTGCGGCAGGGATCCACGTACAACGATTTCCTGACGACCATAGGCTCGCTGGCGGACTACGGGGACCTCACCGCAATTATCAAGGGGCTCTGGGGGGTCACGACCGAGACGGGCGTGGACTGGAACATTATTAAGAGGGCGGCCGACGTGAAAATCGCAAACTCCGTCACCGCAAAGGATGCCACCCTCAACCTCGTAAAACTGACTCTAAAGGGCGCAGAGGGGGACGTGAGGCCCGGGTACAACGCCCTCGAGCGCATCGCGGGCCCATTGCGCCACATCTACTGGAGCCGACAGGCGCTGCCGAGCATGGAGCCCGAGCAGTACAGGCGCGACAGGGAGGAGTTTTTCGCGTGGTTCGACCACTTCAAGGTCAACATCCGCGCCCTGAGCGCCGACAGGACGGGCGAGACGCCGGAGACGACGGGCGGGGGCCGCATCCCAACGGCGCCCGACGTGCTCCCCGATCGCTCGGACTGGGCGAAGACGCAGAACTGGGCGCTGAAGGACCACTTCCACGACGAGAGGTACGCCCTCGTCAAGCACCCGCACGTGAAGGCCGACATCACGGACTGGGCGCACCGCCACCTGTACGACGACATCATCGGCGGGCCCAAGGTGCCGGGTGCGATTCCGGGTGGGGTACGGGTGGTGGAAGCACGGGAGGTGGGGTACAGGCACCGGGGGTGGGGTACAGGCACCGGGGGTGGGGTACAGGCACGGGGGCGGAGGGGGCTCCAGCGGCACGCCAGTGGGCGGGGGCGGGGCAGCAGCGGCTCGGGTGGCGGCGGCTCAGGCGGGGAGGGCATGGATAAGGTAGCAGGCCTCGCCACTTCAACGGCCATCTTCGGGGCGCCCTCATCGTAGGCGGCATCAAATACTACAAGGATCGGAAGGGGTTCGTGAGGCAAATCGACGAGCTGAACGCGAGACCCCCCATTAAATTCGATACCGAGGACGCGCAGCGCGAGTACTACAAACTCGAGAACGAAAAGAAGCAATGGAGCGAGCTGAAAGACAAGGAAATGACAGAGGTCGCGGAGAAGAAGGCGGAAGCGAACAAGCTGATGACAGACGCGCAAAGGCAAGAAGAGAGCGCCCTCACGGCGCTAAGGTCGGCAGAGCGCCAGGTCGCGGAAGAGCGCACAAAAATGATACTCGATGCCGAGGAGGAGCTGAAGAGGATAAACGAGCAAAGGGAAGCCGCCAAGGCGAAAAAGCTGCAGGAAATTGAAGCGCTGACCGCAGGCACCGAGCTGCTTGAGGCGCAGAGGAAAGAGATCGAGGATAGGAAGAAGAAATTGGAAAAGGAGGCAGAAACGAGAAGGCAGCTGCTGGAAGAGGAAGAGGAAACGAGGAGAAAGGCAGGAGAGCTGCAAACGGGGGCGGTGCAGGAGGCGAACAGGCTCCGGGAGGAAATCAAAAATTTAAAGGAGGCCGCCGAGCGCGCGGACGAGCAGTCGAAAAAATTCAAGGCCAACGCGGACGGGCTGGCACAGAGGCTGCTCAAGTACGCGGCCACCGCAGAGGCACGCTCGCCCATGGGGACGGCCGAGACGCAGACGACGCCGAGGCCCGATCCGAGGCCGGCCGCCGAGAGGCTGCCCTTCGCGCGGCTGGGTAGGAGCGACCAGGTGGAAGAGCTCATTGGCCTCACGCTCGAGGATCAGAGGGCCCTCTTCGACGCGTTAGAGCAGCGGCGCAGGGCGGACGAGGAGGCAGCTGCCAAGACAGAAGAGGAACGACTGAAGGCAATGCAAACTGCATCAGACGAGGAATTTGCACGGCTGGAGGAGCCGAAGGTAGCGGAGCGTAAGCAACGACTGGAGACGTTCAGGGGGGCGCAGATGGATTTTTACCGCTCGGAGCTCAAAAAACTCGCAGATGGAAAAGCATCAGGGGACAGGGTCCGCGCCATGGAAGAGAACATGCGCGACTTTAGCTACGTTATGGATCAGCTGACGGGAAGGGGTCAGAAAGACGCCGAAGAACTGAGGAGAAAGATGGCCGATGAGAAGTGGAAAAACTTTGAGCGTCAGGCTGTTCAGAGGCCCATCAGCGATGCCATCTGGATAGCATACGGCGACGTGGAGGAGATGCACCGCGAACTGCGGACGGAAGTGAGCCTATGGCGGGGAGCCCTGGAATGGTCACTGTACCGGATGCAAAAGGGAAAGTTTGTGGCAGAGCTGCGAGCCAATCCGAAAACGGTGAGCATCGGCGCACAGAGCGCGTATGTCGGCATGGTCAATTACGTGGAGAAGCTGAGCAAGTTTTGGGAAAAGCGAAGAGCCGTCATTCCAGCGGAGGGGCTTGCACAGTACGACGCCATGGTGCGCGATCTGGAGGCCTTTAAACGTGAGCATCCACCCGCCAAATACAAGCTTTACATAGATACAACGGCGTTCATAGGCGATCTAAGGAAGAGAGGAGACGAGGCCAAGAGTCAGATCGAGGAGCGCTACAGAAAGGCCCAAGCGGACAAGGAGTACGCAAACAGGGTGATCGAAGAGCGGAAGCAGCAAGCCAAGGAGAACGCGGCGAGACGCAACGCCGAGATAGAAGAGCAGAGGCGGAAGATCGCAGAGCGCAAGGCGGCAGAGGAAGAGGCAAGAAAGACCAAGGTAGAGACAGAGTACCAAGCATTGAAACGGGAGGCCAATCAACTGTTAAAAAGGAGGGGAAGGGCCTACGCCGACGAGGGCGCGGGCGTGGGCTCGGCCAGCCCGGACGATATCACGCTCGCGGAGAGGGACGACGTTTCCGTGGAGGAAATGCGCCCGGGCACAGCTCGCCTGCCCTCCGAGGGCGTATTCCAGACGCTCGACAGGCGCGTGATGGGCGACTCGGACGTTATTTTGCGCAACGCCCTGATGCCCTACGGCGACTGGAACCGCGCCACCGCCGACGCCCTCGCGGACTTCGACCTCGAGCGATTCACCACCAAAGAGCAGCGCGATGCCTTCCTGGGGCGCCCGAGGGCAAGGCGGCCCGGGGTGGCCAAGGAGGCCCTCAGCGCGGAGACCCTCTTCTCGGCGGCGGGTACGGCGAACAACGATGGCATGCCCTTTGGTGTGGCCGATCTCTTTCAGGGGGCGGGCATCGACCTGGTGGGCGCCGGCCTGGGGGGTACGGGCTCGCGGGTCGGCAGGCGACTGGGAGCGGGGGCGGCCGGCCTCGGGCTGACGGCGCTGGGCGGGCTGCTCTCGTCGTACCAAGCCCTGGAGAGCGGACAGATCACGCAAGCGCAGTTCATGGACAACTTCCGCGACAGCATGATCATGACGGTGGGCTCGTTTGGCATTCAGCAGGGGCTTACCTCAGGTCTCCAATTCCTGAAGCCCGGAATGAAAATCGGGTTCGTGGGCGGCATGGGCCTGTCGATTCTTGCAGGAATGATCGCGGGCGTCTTCGTGGACATCCTGAACAAGAGGGACGTGGGTACCATCATCAAAAACTTTTTCATGTACCCCATCAACTGGGCGGCCGATACAATTCAGTTCATCGGTAAGATCGCGCAGGACATGGTCGAGTGGGGCATCGAGACCTTTGGCTCCGAGGCCGAGCAGCTGAGGATGCGGATTCGGCGAATCGAGGGTGAGCTAGGCGACAATCCCATGGGCGTTTTTACCGGAAGGGGCGGCGACAACGGGGCAATGAGACTCATCATGGAGATCGAAATGCTGAAGATGGATGCGGGAAACCAGAAGCAGCCCGAAAGCCTGCAGAAGTTCATCCACGCGCTCGACAACGCAATCAACGATTACCGTACCCCCAAGGACCAGAAGACTCTGCTCGAAATCGATCGCGCGACGGTGCTCTACCTATCGCAGCTCACGGAAACAATGCAGGATGGGCTGCTGGCCCTGAACATCGGCCTAAAGCAGGTGATGCTGGATCTGAAGGAAATGGTGACGGCGGAGGCCAAGAACAGGAAGCGCGTGTTAATTGCCGTCTACCAGGAGGGCCTCAACAGGATCAATCACATCGAGGCCCTAAGGCGCGAATTCGGCTCGGCCATCCGTCACTCGGGTGTCTCGTCCAACGGAGGGGCGCAGGTGGCCCGCCTGGCGGACGCCAACTCGCGCCTCGAGATTCCGGGTACCTTCCGCATGCAGGATTGGTGGGAGGCCGAGGCATTCAGGAACTACGGGGCCTTCATAGACAACGGGATTAATTCGCAGAGCCCCAAGGCCAACTGGCTGGTACCCAAGGCGTACGTCGATAAATTGATGGACAGGCCCGCGGCACCTTACACCAAGAAGATCGCCAAAGGCGTAGAGTACTGGGCACCCGAGCCAGGCCAGCCCGTGTTTGCATCGCAGAACTACGAGTGGCATATGGCGCCGGGGGCGAGCCAGGCCGTCAGCACCGTGGGCGTTGCCGTACCGCAGCTGGCGGCCGTGGCGCATACAGGAGAGTACCAAGATCTAAAAGGGAGGCCGATGATACCGACAATTCCAGCAACTTGGGCGTGGGGTAACATCACGGGGAAGCCGAGCACGTACCCCCACGCAGATCACCAGCACACCCTCTCCGAAATCAGCGACTGGACGGCCCCGGACTTGTCAGGCGTCACCGTGGACTGGGAAACTCAAGTTACGGGGAAGCCTCTCACCTTCCCCCCCTCGACTCACAGTCACAACGTGGACTGGGAGACTCAAGTTACGGGGAAGCCTCTCACCTTCCCCCCCTCTACGCACAGTCACACAGAGTACTCGCTCACCGGCCACGGGCACAGAAACGTGAACATGGACGCTTACATTCAACACGGCACTTTCTTTCACACGTACTCCGCGAACACGGCTTTCGATCTCAACACAACATACATTGTCACGTTCAACATGAGTTTCCCGGAAGCGTACGACGCAGGTGGTGGCTTGTTACCTGTATGGCCCCAGCCAGGGGGGAACCCACCGCCAAACGTAACAGTTACCCCATCCATAAAACTTGGAGTGGATGTCGACATGACAGTGAACGTCTACGACGTCACCTACACCGGATTTGTCGTCAGAGTGAGGTTCAGGCCCACGATGTCAGAAACGATCATCGAATCTAAACGGCTCACGATCTACTGGATGGCAGCGGGCAAGCTGCTTATGTAATCGATTTTCTGATGCAATCCAAAAATGTCAGTTGCTGTTCCTTTGTTCACCTACGCTGCCAGCGTGAATCACAAGGGCGATCACACGATCAAAGAGACCACCCTCGGCAACCAGGCCACCGAGACCCCCTACAACGCCACGGCTGTCCCCTTCTCCGAGGCCAACCTCGTGCGCGTCGGCGAGCTGCGCTGCGACAAGATGCGCACGCGGGAGGGCGGGTCGGCCGTGCCGGGGCGCGTGAGGACGCAGAGGCTGACCGTCACGAACGGGGCCTGGGACGGGAGCGGGTACACCACAAACACCCTGACGTTCAACAACGCAGATGGGGAGGCGAATGCGGCCTTGTACGTGCAGGGAGGGGGCGCTAACGTGGTCGGGGGATTGAGAGTCAACGGGGCTGCGACGGTTACCGGCGTCGTCAACGCAGCCTCGGAGCTCAACTCCCCTAACATAACCGGAACCGCTAATCTGTCCAATGCAACTATCGGTGCGCCGTCATCCGTCGCAACTTCCGTCTTGAACGTTAAAAGCAAAGACGTCGGAAGCGGACAATGGGCAAGCCTGTGGTGGGATTTCGACAACCGACACTACATGGGCGTGAAAAACTACAAAGCGGCCGATCAAGCCACCGTGACCATATGGAACGATACAGCGGCCTGCCCTTTCCTTGTTGCTGCCCTGGGGTCTACGACAGGTCGCTCCATCGCAGCCGGGGGCACTGTCAACACCGCAGGAAGCGATTACGCAGAGTACATGCTAAAGAAATCCAACGACTTTGCCTTCAACAAGGGCGATATCTGTGGGGTGAACGGCTCAGGACTCCTAACCAATCAATTTACGGAGGCCGTCACTTTCGTGGTGAAGAGCACCAACCCATCCTTCGTAGGGGGCGATACCTGGGGCCAGTCCCTTGGAATGGCCCCCCTGAAGCCGGAAACGGACGACCCCACCGCCCTCGCAGCCTACGAAGCCGCCCGCGCCGCCTGGGAGTCAGCGGCAGAGGCGAATCGGCAGCTGGTCGATCGGATTGCATTCTGTGGACAGGTCCCCGTGAACGTCAGCGGTGGGGGCCCGGGAGATTACGTGGTACCCACCCCAGGACCCAACGGAGCAATCGCCGCCCAGGCCGTGGCCGCCCCATCCTTCGACCAGTACAGGGTCGCCGTCGGTAGAATCATTCGAGTCGTTTCAGATACGCAGGCGCTAATTATCGTGAAGGTTGTCTGATGAGCGATTACCACACAAATACAATAATACCCTGATTGTTGTTCTTCCACATAAGATTTTACATGAGCGCGTGAACGGCACTGGCGTCCGTAATAAACGTGTTAAAGAAGAGCACATCGTCGACCCAGCCGTTCCAGAGGTTCGCGGGGGATGACTCGGTGACACCCGCTCCAATGCGCAGGGGATACTGCGTGTTTGGAGCGTAGCCGGCTGTCCTTGTTTCTACGGTTGAGCCCACGCGAATGGAGTGTGTCGTGCCATTGTACCCTACGGCAATCTTATACTGCGTACCTGCATTCGCTGCACTCGTTCCGAAATCAGCCCACGCAGAGCCATTGCCCGGGTAGGACAGAAACACACCATTGCTCCTGTACAACGAGTAGCCCGTGAACAGGCCGCGGGATGCTACAGGGGTCCAATAAGTTCCTGTTGTCGTAGCGGTGAAAAGGCAGGAGCAAAGTACCGAGTACGTCGAGGTATTGAGGGCTGCAGAGTAGGGAACTTGCAGATAATGGGAGCTGCCGATATCGAATGTCACCCGGCCACTCGTATAGCGAGGTTGCAAAGATGCTGTATCCTGGGTCGCGTGCCTCCCACCCCCCGTCTGATCGTACATTGTCTGAACAGTTGCTGTGTACCCCGTCACCCAAGTCGTGTAACTTGTTCCAGACCGATCGTACGCAGAATTCAAGACGCCTGAATAGTCAGCGTACCAATCGGCGGTAATTCCATCGCTGCGACGCAGACGGAGCGTGGGTCCGACATAAGAGGGCCGAACCCTTCGGGTTGAGTATGCGGCCACCAGTGCATTCTTGGTGGCCGTTGAAATGGTGGCGCTGTCCATAAAACTGTCAATTGTCGTCGCAAAGGCACTGCTGGAGGCAGGCCCCTCCTCGCCAATCTGGTTAACGCCCTTGACGGTGTAAGTGTAGGTCGTCCCGAACGCGGTCGTCGCGTCCGAATAGGGGCTGCTGACGTCGTTCGCGAGAAAGACGCCGTCCCTGTAAATGTTGTAGGAGACGGTGACGCCCGTCGCCGGCGCCGACCAGGCAAGCACCACTGGCTGGGCGGCCCCCGCCGTCGGAGTCGCGGTGAGCTCCGTGGGCGCCGCCGGATCCGTGGTGACGTACGTCACTATGCTCTTCAGTCCCTCCCCTCCCGAGTTCGTCGCGGAGACCTGGTACTCGTACCCCGTACCCCAGATCGTGGTCGCGTCGCTATAGGAGTTGGTCGCGGAGTCTGCGAGGTAGGCCCCGTCCCTGTAGATCTTGTACCCCGTCGCCCCCGTTGGCGCCGTCCAGCTGAGGCTGACGGGCTGCTCTATGTCGTCGGGCGCAGTCGCCGTCACGTTCGTGGGCGCGTTCGGCGGCGTCGTCCAGACCGGGAGCGGATCGGACTTTTCGTATTCGACCCCGCCCACGATGCCGGCCACCTGGTAGGAGTACTCCGTACCCCACGCAAGGGCAGTGCTATCGTCGATGTACGAGGTAGCTAGGGCGCTGCTTGCGAATCCGATAGGGGTGCCGTCTCTGTAAATTCGAATCGAGTCCGTGCCCTCCATGGCCACCCAATTGATTGTGACGACGATGGCGGGTTTCGGGAAGCCGGAAGACGCGGGGCCGCCCCCGGCAATAAAATCGCCGTAGGTCTGGGCCGTGGCGGTTGTGAGCGTGGTGTACGCCTCGATCTGAGGGTTGAAGCCGCTCAGGCCTTGGAAGAGAATGTAATTGCTTGTAGTGCCCTCGTGCGTGTAGAGAAGCGACTGTGCGTAGGTTGTGGGTGGGGCTTTGCCATCGGAGCCCGTGCTGCTGCTGCCCTGCTCGCGAACCGCGGCCACCCGGTAGAGACGTAGCTCGCCAAAATTAAAGGGCGTGTCCGTGTACGTGAGCGTGGGGGCGTTCACAGTGTTCACCAGCGTCCAGGTGCCATTGAGGCTCGTCGCCCTGTACACCTTGTACTTGACGGCGTTGGTGACAGCACCCCAGTTCAGTCGAAATCCGTAGGTACCGCCCCCGTTGTTGAGCACGGAGCCCGATCGCACCTGGGGCCTGCCCACAGTGAGCGAGATCGGCTCCACGCCGTACTGCGGGGCCTGCACCACCTGTTTCTTCACGAATACGAAGCGTGGCATTTTCCTCTACGATCCGAAAAAATATCTGCCCCGGGGTAAATGACTTCCAACTGGAACCAGACTCTCAAAGGTGATCTGGATGTTGGTACCAACGCCAAGGATTTCGCACGCATCTCCTCTGGCAGCTACGTGGACGTCTTCCTGCAGAATCCCGTCGTGATTCAGGCCGTTCAGAACGCCTATGCCACGCCCAAGATTTACTCCTATCAGCTCTTCTTCGACCCTCTGAGCCTCAGCGCAGAGGTAATCGAGCTGCTGCACGAATCAGGACTCGTGAAAAAGGTGGCACCTGCCACGGCCACTGCCAACGTCTTGCGCTGTCTCGAGGTCAAGTTCAGGGAGACGGGGTACGGCCCCACCGTGAACCGGTACCCCAGTTCTTCGAATCTTCCGGGTACGGGAACTTACCAGATGAGGGGTACGCTCAAGGGCGACGTGCTCTTCACGAAATTCAATCCAAGTCCCGCGACCCTGGGGGCCCTCTACACGGGCGGCAACCCACGCGGCTCGACTCTACCCCGCTTCCCCTTCACCTTTTTCAGGTTCCAGGTCTTCCCCCTCTCCTACGCCGCCGACCAGCCCCACTTCAGCACGGGCGCCAGCCTCTGCGCGGAGCTGCGCGAGTGCTCGATTTCCTACGCGTACGGCACCGACTGGGACTCTGTGCCTGGGGCCCGCGTCATGAACATCGGTGGCGACATCACCCTCTTTCACGGATAATCTTTCTCATTTGAGGTCGCAAAATGCCGACCACCTCGGCCACCATCGTGAAGACCGTGTCTGCCGGCTCGATCGTCCCCGATTTCTACGGCAACGCTGGGAACGTGGCCAACGCAGGGACGGACAAGGTGGAGTGGGACGGAAACTACGCCACCCCGCTCACCGTGAGGGTCCAGAATCCCGTCATGTTGCGCGTCACCTCCAACGATTTCGAGAATCCCGCCTCCTGCTCCGTGTACGTGTACTTTGACATCGACTCGGGCGTGAGCGCGGATGAGGCGGAGGCGCTCTGGCTCTCGGGCCTCCTGAAAAAGATAGAACCCTCTGTGCCTGATCGGCCCGCCATTCGCGTGCTCGAACTCAAGTTCACCGCTAACACCGCCCTCACTCGCAAATTTGCGAATGGTGCGAATCCGAACATCAAAACGCATTTAGATGGCGCCCTCATCGATGCCACACACAAGACCACGCAGGCCGTTCCCTTTGAGATGTACAACCTCTGGAAGATGACCGCAAAGGAGATGATGACGAATGCCACCACGGGCGGCGCCTCGGGTACCGATTATTCATACGGCGCCTCGAATCCCCGTACCCAGGTCTGGCCCCGGCTCCTCTTCACGAAATTCACTTTCAAATTGTACAACAACATCGCCGGAATGCCTACCTCTGGAATGGTCGTGGGCTCTACCCTCATGGCCGAACTAATTGAGGCAGAGGCGGACTACACGATTGCGACTACCAACTCGACAGCGCCAGGCGCCGGAGCCGAAGTTTACGTGGCCTGGGAAACGGTCGGTCGCGAGTACGACACCAAGATTCACACCACTAGCGTCTAGACTGGCTAAGCTGCATTAGTGCCTGCGCCGCCTCCATCATCTCCGCAATCTCTTCGCTCTTCTCCCGCAGGCTTGTACCCTCCCTCTTCTTCTTCTGGATCTCCGACATCGATACCCAGCGCAGGTTTTCCCTCCTGTAGTCCAGCGGGTTGCCGTTGATGTGCTCCACGTACAGTCCACGTGGCGGCTTCCCGAGGATGAGCTGGGAGAGGTAGTGCTTGCGCCTTCCAAATGTCTTCGTCACCCTGCCCCTGTCCAGTCGCCAGGGAAAC
The DNA here is from genome assembly GCA_004431415.1 of Cyanophora paradoxa. Lineage (NCBI taxonomy): Eukaryota > Glaucocystophyceae > Cyanophorales > Cyanophoraceae > Cyanophora > Cyanophora paradoxa. The sequence continues at coordinate 28,902 of QPMI01000513.1, forward strand.
TCCATCGCACTCCGGGGTACGTCCGAGTTGACCAGGACGTTGTAGGGCAGGTCGCAGGAGTCGGTGCACTTGAGCAGGGCCATTTTGCCCTAGGCTCAGAAAATGTTCGACCGGGGACCTTGGACCTTGGTGCTCGGACCTTGGTGCTTGGTGCTTGGTGCTTGGTGCTTTGGAAGCGTTTCTCTCAGGACCCGGGCCCAGACTTTCTCCAGGATCGGAAATTTGTCAGACAAGTCAGGTGAGTTTTTCTACGGACTTTTTTACTCGTAGTCTTTTTTAGTCGTACCACCCCTCATACTCTTTTTTACTCGTAGTCTTTTTTACTCTTACGACTTCTCGTACCCTCTGTCTCTTGACATCTCGCTTGAAATCGCTCTCGAAAACTCTGTCGACATTTCAGACTCTACCTCTCTCGAAATCTCACCTGGAATGTCACCGGAAACGTCGTATGCAAAATGCAGTACCCCTTTCTAAGTCTGCCCGATGGTTAATGACTTGGCGCGGCAAACTCGCAGATCCAGAGAAAGTCTGGACCCAGACTCTGAGAGTAACGCTTCCAAAGCACCAAGCGCTCGCTTGGGGGTAGCCCCCACCAATTGCGCGACCTTCCCGCGACCATTTTCAATAAGCACATTTTCAGCATCACGAATCTCAGTCACAAAATCACAAATTCGCACTGAGCCACATTGTATTTTTCAAACATCTAACCCTTCCTTACTGAAACCAATCACGAAACCCTTTCATTCTTCATTTTTCTAATTCCTTACCATTCCCAGTAAGCCCTTTAACTTTCCCCGATCTCTCAGTAAGGACAGTAAGACCCTCATTTTTACGAAATGTTCCCGATCGTTTCCGGACTGTTTTCAGTTACCCAAATTGAAAAATCAAGGTGAGCCCACCAATTAAACAAGTGATCCCCACTTAAAGCAGTTAATATACTGTAACAATGGCAAGCAATCAAGTAAATTTACCTGAGAGTAAGCGGTGCAATGTTTGCGATAAGGTAAAACCGGCATCGAGTTATGCATTGCAAAAGCGTAGCTCAGGGAATGTACTTTTGAATTGGAGATGCAAAGACTGCGACCGAGAGTATCACAATTACCTTTATCATTGTGTGTTAAAAACGCGTCCGAAGATCGAAGTACAATCGAAGATATGCTCGCACTGCAAGATTGAGAAGCTTGCAAGTGAGTTTAATAAAAGACAAAGAACGAAGGATGGTCTCAACTACCAATGCCGAGAGTGTTATAGCAAAACACGTAAGAGTTAAACCGAATTTCATTTTATATTTTTTAAAGCAAGTTTGTGCATGAGCAAGCATGCCGAAAATGCCCACCTGCACAAACTTGCGAGATCAAGGTAAGCCCCACCGACAAAGTACGACGATAGACCACGTTAAAATAAACTCGCGCCCCGCCCACTATGCAAGATACATGCAAACAACATGCGAGATACATATATAAATTGTTTTTCTCTTCCTATAATAAATGAAGACTCACTTTTACCATAAATATACCGGCAACAAGTATAATGAAATGAATACGATCTATCCATATATCGATTTAGAAGGAATTAATAAAGTTATAGAACCGTTTTGTGGTTCAGGTGCTTGTAGTTTCTATCTTTGGGAAAAGCATAAAGACCGGTTTGATTATTATATGAATGATAACGACGAAACCCATACCCTTTTTTTGAATACAATGAAAGACCCAGACAATAAAGTTAAACTCTTAGAGAGTCTTAAACAGTTCGAAGCAGTTAGCAATATAGAAGAGCACAAAGAAGTCTATAAGAAGTTTCTACAACATGATCGTAAAGATGCAATGGATTACTTAGCTCACCATTTCTATCTTCTTAAAAACAGCATTTTAAATGTTAAAACCCTCCGTGATTTCAAAAAACGAAACGTAAAGGTGAGTCCATATACAACTCTTAAAAATAAGATACCTTACGATGATTTCATAAAAGAAGTCAACCTATCCCATGGGGATTTTCGCGATATCTTAGCGAAATATAGAGATGACGAAGCGGCTTTTATATTTCTCGATCCTCCATACGTAAACAGCAATAATGACTTTTACGAAAATGTAGAATTCGATTTAGAAACCTTCTTTTTGGATTTGGAAGACCTATTTAAGACAGCGAAATGCAAGGTTATGATGGTTGTAAATGATGCTCTTTTAATGAAACTACTATTTAAACCCTATATTCGCCATACGTATGGCAAAGTGTATGGTATGACAAAAAAGAAAAGAAACCATCTCATTATGACTAACTATGAACTTGGTGAAAAATAGAGTAATTAAAATATTTGTTAAATAATTAATAATGGATTCCCGATACCGCGGCTACCACGTTATGCTCGACTATATAACCGACCCGTTTACTGAGTCCCCGGAGGCATGCGCCGAGTGGATCACAGCGAACCTATCGCAATATATCACAGATCGCAATATGCGCATCGTGCACCAGCACACATGCATTTTCGATGGCTCTATTTCCCCTCCCGGTTTCGCGATTGGCTTTCTATTAGATGAGTCGCATGCCACAGCTCACTCTTATAGCGACCAGGGGCTATTAGCGATCGATATCTTTACATGCGGCTCAAATGCCGAAGCGAAGACAATGGGTATAGCACAGGACATTAACGATCTCATACAGGAAAGGCTGAAAGTGCGAAAGTGGGACTTACAGGTCGAGCAAAGGTTCCCAATTTCATAAAAAATGAAAAAAACGACAGATATATTTAATGCTCCTTGATCGGAAACTTGCCCATTAGCGGGTGATCGAGACCCATGACATACCAGGATTTCATAACGGGATCCCAGCGGGCTTTCTCAGCCTTCGCTTGATCCTTAAATTCATAAGGAATATCGAGGTAAACCTTCAAGTTTCTTTGATACACTTGCTCATAGCTTAGAGTCTTGAACTGAGAGCATAGAGAGTGATCTTTCTTCGTGACATACCAGCATGAATTCTCACGATCCCACTTTCCACCGAGGGATTTCGCAACGTCTTTTTTATCAAACGGAATATCCACGAAATGCTTTTCACCCTCCATCTCTTTTATATTTACCGGAGAAAATAATTTCGGGGTTTGTTATGAACGAGAAGACCGAAGAATGCGCGTAGTAGGGGCTGTGTAGCTTGCGCTCTGATTCTTGAATGATTTATACCACCGCTGACTGTTTACCTCTGAGAGCTTCTCAGTGCCGGCAATCGTTAATTTCGCGAGCTCTCTAAGCGCCCTCTTAGTCTTCTCCGCGCGATCTTCCAATAATGCGCCTTTCGGAACACTTGCGGCGACATCTATGCCTTCTTTTTGAACCTGCCGGATAGAAGCGGCTTCCATTTCGGCTGCTTTGATTGCGTTGCCTGATGGTTCCACCACAGCTTCGACCTCTGTAATGATCTGCAATTCGTGCGGCTTAAAAAGCTTCGGCATTACGTTCCCCGCTGCATCTTGCACCTCTATCGCGTTTCCTCTCCTTCCCGCAATTTTGTAGACCTCTCTGCTATACCTTTGTGTTGCTCCTTTATCAAACTTTGATCTCGGCAATAATACACGGACGTGGAGACCCGGCTTAAAGTCGCTGAATATATCCTTTACGATTGTGTTCTTCTTTGAAATAATAGCCGCTCGGATCCGCTCCATATCAGAAAGCTTAACATCTGCGGGTTTCATTCCTATGGTTCTGTGAATGGTGTTATTATAATTGAAAACGAAGTCGTCCAATTTGTCCATGAATCGAACTGTATTATAAGCGACACAGTAATTGTTTATCATCGTTTTTAAGGTCAAATGAAAGCGATTCATTATTCCAGAGAAGTGTGATCTCCGACCTGTTTAAAGCGGTGTTCTATTCCATTATTTTTAACGACCTCCTGAAACTCCTTCGCGATGAATTCCGAACCGTTATCTGTCTCCAATCGAATCATCGGAGCCGGGAGCTCTGTGAGCATCTCCGCAAAAGCGGCGGCAACACTTGCGCCCTCCTTATTCTTTAACTTCTTGGCATATGCTTTTCGGCTTGTCATCTCGATGAGAGTAAGGACTGCAATGTAGCCGGAATTATAATTGCCATATGAGAGATAAAAGATGAGATCCGCTTGATAGCACCACGGCGGGGCTGTGATGGGAATAAAAGCTGTTTGGGTCGGTGCTGGGGCTTCTTGTTGATCTGCATAAATTCTTGTTTCGCTGCGACATCTTGCACTTCTTTCAATGTGAGGCTCTTGTCCTCTTTTCTCAGCTCTTCGTACAATGCCGATGGGTTCTTAAAACCTGTCTTTGGGTCATACATGCGGCGCACGATCTTAGAGGACGGGTTAGCAATGCTAAAAGGAACATCTCCTAATAAATTTGATTTTGCTTGGCGTTTTGTGATTTTTTGGGGACTTGCTCAGTTTCAGGAACCGCGATAGGTAGTATGGTGGTCTCTGTCTCCTCGCCCGCTACCCTTCTAACGATCCGTGACATTCTTCTAATTAAACCTGTTTATTTTTTGCTGCAATTGCACCCGTGATGCACGAGCTGGCAATTGTCTTTAAGATGTGGGCGCCTGTTGTTTATGCGATCCACGACGAGCTTGTAATTCGGATCTTGTGGCTCAGTCGGAATAGGAAGGGAACAGAGCGCACAGGCGCCCTTCTGTTGCTTCTTGCGCTCTAATATCCACTCCGGCGTAATATAATCCGCCTCATCGAAATCGCGCCCGGCACGCTGATCCTGGCATTTGTAACCGCGGATCTTCCCTTTCAGATACTCGATGTAGTCACTCTTTCCTTGGAACTTGTGAATCGGTGTATAAATCAGCACAGTAGACAGATCGCGGTTACGAGTGAGCGCGGTATAGAACCATTCGCGAGTGGTATAGCGGAACGTAGCCTCACAAATGACAATGCCCGAATCAAGTGTGAGACCTTGCGTTGAATGACCTGTTCCTGCATAAGGGAGAGAAAAATGTTCTAACATCGCGCACGGAACCTCAAACGTGACACCATCGAAAACGTCCGTTAATGTGACCATTTGCTTTGTGATTTTGGTGATTCGATAGGTGTAATTCGTGTATGCGTTTATAGACTCGCCCTCAGACCGCGAAATGCGTAGATACTTGCGGCAAACGACTTCCAAACCCTTGTAGAATTTGATGCCATTGACCTCTACGGTTGGGATATTTACTTTGCGTCTATCGTGCATCAGTTTGTTGTAGGCTAAGGTCATTTCGTTTCTGTAAGCGATGCCAAAGTAGCCGTCGGGAATAGCGCTTAGATCATTAATTGTCGGCAACCCGTATTTCGAGATAATCTGTGCGGCTTCCAGTCCGTTCTCGAAGAGATCCTCTTTAATCGCCCGAATTAATTCACGGTCTGTCTCCTTCTTGTGCCGCTTGTTATTGCGTAGACTCAGAACGTTAGGGAACATACTCTGCACCGCGCGCTTATAGTAGCCCTTGCGATCAGAAACCGAGAGCTCGTCATTAATTGGTTCATTTTGATAGGTGTCGCCATTAGCCAAATATTTGATATCCGGATAGCGATCGATAAACGACTTGATCTTAGCGAGATCTTTTACGGAATACGCGAATATCTCGTCGAACATAATGTGACTGAACTCGGAGACGAACGCCCTCTGGTCTTTTTCGCTCATAGCCTCTTCGTAGGTCTGATCATTTGAGACACGGATCCCGAGAACATTATATAAAGTACGAACGGTAATATTCTCGATTCCGCGGACTTTGAGAGAGTCCCTCAGCTCCGCGCACTGTTTGTTATAGGGGCAAATAACTAAGCAATTCGACTTTTGAGATGCGAAACAGTTAATACCGAGTGTCGACTTTCCACTTCCGGGCATGTCAGCAAGGACAAGCATACGATTATGGAGCTTCGCAACCCAATTAAAGCACTCCGGATTAAATTCGTCCCTCAGCGAGAACCGGTTAATGAGTGTCTCGGGATCCTGAAATTCGAGAGTTACACCCCGCGGTGGGCGGAGTGCATTCTCAGGGCATCTTTTCCCGGGAATATAGCTGAATTTGCCCATGTTCTCAAACGCATTTCGGTCGAACTCTTTCTTACTTGTCCATGAACCTTCGATATATAGGCAATCCGTTCTGATTCCGGCAACCTTGTGCCCGCGCGCTGTCAGGCGCTTGTATTGCGCAAACATATTAGCACGGTTGCGATCGTAAATATGAAAGTGGATAGGAAGGAATCCGTTAACGAGCTCGCGGTGGGAGCTGATCTTAACGAAATAGATGTGACCTTCGAATTCGCTAAGAGTTTTGACACGTTTCGAATTCTTAGGATTGAAAGTAAACACCTCTACTGTTCCTCCGCATTCTTGGGCGAACCTCTCAGCCTCGGCACGGTTGTAGAACATTTTCGTGGATGTTTGCGAGTCTTGGAATTTGCCGAGCATTCCGATCTCTTTCACTAAAATGTGCTTCTTATCTGTGGTTTGAATGTCACTTGAAAGTACTTTCTTCATCTCCGAGATCGACGTATTGGGCACCAAATGCGAAGGCTCCGCGACCGCGATAATCTCTATCTTGTCCTTTACGTCCGCCCAGTGCATGGAGAGAGTGTAGCCTGTCATGAAATTATAACAGCGACCACTCACGGAAAATGCGCGATCCAGAATAATTTCGATTCCATCAATCTTGCGAGACATGGCGGCATCATAATCTACATCCTCATCGTCGGCGAAAGTCGCTTGCTCTCTCTCAAACGCAACGACACGCACGTAGTAGATCGCGTATTCGAGAATATCGCTTCCCGCTTTAAAGGGAACGAAGTCATCAAACACATTGTATTTCGGAAGATATTGCATGCCTTTCAGTATCGAAGGGTAGCACTTCGCCATATCGACAGCTGTGTAGGTGGCTTTCGGGTTCGGCTTATAGAAAAAGCCACTTAGTGCGGATCGCTTGTAGTGCGTGAGAATTTCGCGCATGTTCGGGCTGTAATGTGAGATATTCGTCGCATTTAGAAGCGACTCCCGGAATCCCTTCCCGATTTCACAGACCTTATTATAATACTCCTCTGTTTCGAAATCTTGCTCAATAAAGTGGTCTGTTGTGCGTGGATCTTTGATAGAGAACATCGAGCCATTGGCTTTGAATGTGATGCTGTCGATCTGTTTCGATGGTGTTAGCTTCACAGCGGGCTCATATCGCATTTTCAGGAACGTAAATAGAAGACCTTCCAGACCTTCGCGCCCAGTATAAAGAATGCGGATGAAACTGCGCTCGTCGGGCGATAGTTTAAGTTGCGTGATCTTTAACAAATCCTTGGATGTGTGCGCGAAGATATCGTGAGTAAGACACGTCGGAATTTTATAGAGTGCTAACGAAGAGGTCGACTTAGGAACATGATTATCGAGCTCTTCGACCTCCATCTTCGCCATGCGCATTTCGAGCGACTTGATGTTATCGTTGAATATATAGATGTGCTTGTTGTGAATCATAAAGTGAATATTGCGGGGAAAGATGTTTTTGTTAATTGATTCCGCCGCGAATTTGTGTATTAACTTTCCGTCGACATCAAAGACGCGGAAGCCTGTCTGAATTCTCTTACAGAATTTCTCGATATGGCGGAGGGTGAGAGCCAGAGAGTCGCCAGGTGTGCGTTCGCGACCGTGAAAGAATTTATAGAGACCGTCGTAGGACATAGTTAAGTCAGTATATCGCGGTTTTGGCGCGTCCTGACACTTCTTAATGGACGCTCCCCATGTGGAGATGATCATATCGTATCCGCAAGCGTTAGATGTAGATGATTTGGGAAGCTCAATAACATCTTCGAACTCAGACGCGTTTGGATTTAATGTGTAGTCTGTGAATTTGCTCATAATCGCGGTGCATCGCATGCTGTCCGTAAGCTCCTCATCCAGAAACGCATAGCGATTGCCAGGGATAGCACCGGCTCCGTCATCTTCGACACCTTCGTCCCCATCGATCACGACCTCATGAACAGTTATAAAGGCATCATCGATACTGCCGCCAAGATCACCAAATATTAGGCTTAGTCTTTTCTGTTCCTCGGTTGGTGGTGTCTTATAGAAGAACATCTCGTATGCTTGTCCGAATGTTTCGAGATATATAGCCAATTCATCGTAGTTTTTGAGTAAATAGAAGATTGATTCGCTCTCATGCCAATCATGACGAACTTGACCCGGTCTAATTATAATTTGAGACATTCTATCCATTTTCGCCAGAGCAAAGCTTCGCAACACACTCACCGAAACTGTCTCTCTTATCTTGCGGTAGGTGACAAAGGTTCTGTCTGGCATATTTAATTCGGGAATTCCGGGAATAACAAATACCTCCGACGACCGAGCACCGGATCCAGGTCCCCATAGATTGAACGTAATTGTTGCGAGAGTTTCCGGATCGTATGCGGCGATTGGATCGAGAATAGTGCGTTTAATCGCATCCTCTACCGCTTTTAGTTTACCTCTCTGCTGCTTCGCTTCGAGTTTCGCTTCTTTCGCCCGTTTCTGTTCTTGCTTGCGATCGAAACGCTGTAAACGCTTAGCCTCTTGTTCTTTTTGCTTTTGCTTTTCTATATTAACTTGGGTGCGAGCGGCGCGCTTCTCTTTCCGCTCTGCCCTGCGGAAAACGCGGGGATTAATGATTCCATTCAGAGTGTCCCGAATGTCGATCAGCGTTTGGAGCTTGGGCTTCCGATTCATTGTGTTGTGCATCGCCCAATGCGCCTGTTCTTCGGTTAGCAAATCCTGACTCAATCCCTGCATAATGTATCCGATAATTTCGTCCCGAACATTGTTAGCGATTCTGTTGGTTGCGCGCGGCATCTCTATTAGTTCTTTTAAAATAACCGGAGAAAATAATTTCGGCGCAATCTACCAAATTCTCCTTTTCATACCCTTGTCGCCAATTCTTTAAGTGCTTTTTTGACGGATGCGGGGAATAAAAAGAGAGTTAAAAAATTAATCATTTTTTGCATCGTGCGGATACTTTCCGCTACGAAGTTTTTGCGTTCTCGACGACATGCTTTCGGGGTCTTCCAGCGGGCTTTTGCGGCTGGGGCTTCACCGGCGGATTCAGCTTTCGTTCCGCTCTTTTCCTTCGTTGGTATTCACGTGCCTTCTCTCGGATTTTCTCCCGATACTCTTCATCGTCTTGGTATCGCTGCTGTTTACGAATTGCAATCTTTTGTAGCTGTTCCGGGGTGAATATCGTAGCCTCTCCGGCGGCTAATCGCTCCTGTTTCTGTCTCTGATGCTTGTTTCGCTGCCGCTCGGCGTCTTTTTCGCGTTTTAATCTTAATCTCTCCGCCTTCTCCTCTTCTGAAATCACCTTTTTCGGTCGCCCGGGTCTGCGCTTTTCCTGCTGTGCCGCCATCGCCTCTTGGTTTGAAATCTTGGGTTTCGCCATTTACTATAACCGGAGAAAATAGTTTTTTGTCACTCTGTATTATTTCCCTTGCCCTTAAATACCTTTTACCGAAACCTTCAATTTTTGCCCTTGGCTCGATACAAGCGCCACCGAAATTCACCGCTCAATAACCGTTCCAGACGGTTCTTTCTTGTTGCTGAGGATATACATAAGGTTGCTGAGGATAAACATAAGGGTTCGTTACATTTTCATCGTCGCCTAATGCCATTTGATCCAATCTATACATCGGATAAGGGGAGTCAGCGCGCAAATGACCTTCTACAAACTCAGGACATGAGCGCCTTCTAATATGCTCTACATGCACGTCCTCTATCTGAGCGGTTTCGATATTGGAACTCATAGCCGCGGTCACAGGCGAGGGCGATCGAGATCGTGGGTGGTTGTGATTGTCGCTGTGGTTAGAATATACAGAAAGGCGCCTACCTCCATTATCCTCGCCATCTGATATTTCGATTTCTACGGTTGTGTCACAGCATGGACTGTGGCAATTAGACACGACATGAAGCTGAAACATCTCAATGCATTGTGTGATGAAATTCATCAATCCTACAATTGGACAACGTATTAAATATGTGAGAAAATAAAAGGGAATGAGGCTATTGCTTGCTCGTGTGTTTCCTTATGAGTTGGTCGATCTTATAATGCTGTTTACAGAACCCACATGCCCGTTTTGCAAGGGAGTCCACATAAAGACCCGCTCTAAATACGGGCGGGTTCAGCTTTGCCTTGCGGATATTCACAGTCATTAGCGGATATGGCGTTTACCACCGAGCATTGCGGCATAATTCACGGGTGCGGTCGGCACAATATGTGCATATTGCGGGGCAACCGATTGCTGTCGAGTTACGGCTTGCGCATCTGTCTTTTCCTCCTTTTTAATCTCCTCTACGTCAACTTTTTGCTTTAATCCGAGTTTGGAGATCTCTTTCTTCACGAGCCCCTTTAATTTCTTGCGTTCGTTATAATCTTGCATCCATTTCTCGTAGTTAGAGACTTTCGTTTCAAGGTCTCGCACTTTCTCTTCGAAGCTCATGACAACGTCGACAGGAACCGTGTGTTTTTGATAGGATCCGCGCTTTTTAAGCTCGGTTTCGGCGGCTTTCGGGACGTCTTGCGTTTTGTGTTGGCTTGCAACAACTTGCGCTTTTAGTACTTTGTCGGTTGCTTCATCAACAGAGCCGCCTCCAATCTGTGGTTTTACAGTAGCTAAATCGTCCATTTGGCGTTTACCGCTATCTTGGTTTCCCTTGTCCGCGGTGGCACTCGCAATAATCGCCTCTTGCTTGGCGACCTCCTCTGGCGAAGTGTCTATAAGATATTCGGGCATTTCGAGACCGCCACCCGACGTTAACCCAGACTCTTCAAGTCCGCGATTAGGATTACCAGAAGCGACAGTTTGAATGGTTTGAGGCTTCTTTCGGTAGACCATGATTATCTTCTCTTACATTTGATTAACATTTTCTTTTTCTTAGGCGAAATTTGCGAAAGTTTGGGGATACCTTCAAGCTCACGCTCAAATTTGGATAAAGTTTTGCATACAGTTGTCGAATCTTTGACAGGCGGCGGTTTTGATGCTTGCTCTTCTTGTTGTTTGCGCTTCTTTTCTTCAAAAGCCGCCCGCTTGTGGAATTTAGTAAACGGATGTTCATCGATCATATCGGCTTTTTCGACCCACCATCGCACAGAATACCCCGTATTATCGTGAATGATCGCTTGGTAGCTATGACAGAATTCTTGGAACATGCGCTTGAAACTCTCTTTATCCATGTTCCCGAACTCTTCGTGATATGCTTCAAACTCTCGCATGTTTGACCAGCTTAGGAATATGATATACTCCGCATTGCTGCGAATGATCGTTGAAAGCTTTGTTAGTTTCTGCGATATTAGAGCCACGGAACAAAACGTATGACGACCTTGCGCCATCAATTTATTTAGCAAATGATCGCGCGAAAGATCGATAGTTCCGGACTCCAAACAATCGTCGAGCACGATGAGAATATTCTTTGGTTTCTTACCCGCAATGATGGCTTTTTTGCGGGCTTCTATGATCGACTCTACATATTCCGGTTTCCAGGTGTCATGCACTTCGTCTGTAATTTGTCCCCAGAAACCGTTGAAACTCGTTGGACAAAAGACCAGAACGTATGAGATCTGGTCTTCGAGTTCTTTGATCAGCCACTTTAAGAATACCGATTTACCACAATTGGTTTTCGCCAATAGGAGAAATCGTGCGGGAAGTTTCACCCTCTGTTTCGGGTTCCATTCTTCGAGATCTATGGGCGTCGTCCCTTTTTGCATTCTTTCACTATAAAAACAATAGAAAAATAAGACTGACTGTGGTAATCGCACGAATTCCTCATGAAGATACTCTGCGAATACCATCAGCTCCGATTATCATGATATTGTGAGCGAGGGCAATGCACTGAATTTGCATCTTCTGATAAGCGGCACCCGCATACCACTCCTCATTACCGACTCCACCGGCTGTGACACCATTGAATTCGAAGACCAGATCGAACGCCGATGTGCCTGTGGCATCGATGTAGCCCGTGTTCTCTTGGTTGAGAAGCGACGCCTTTCCGTTTCCAGCACCGAAGTAAATGCCAGTGAGAGCGGGGTAGCTTGTGCTCTCGGTAAAGATCGCCGAATTATATTTATCTTGAAGTTCGGTCGCGGCAATCATGAGAGGAAGCGAAGTATTCGAGTAAAGGCGGTTATTGTTGAGTTCCACATAGAAGTTCACAGCGTTGGTTCGGAGTGCACGAGGAGCCAGAACCGAGAGAGTTCCGTTGTTCACCTTCGTCTTCGCGTTTTGGCGCACAGAGAATACGAGAGTGTGGATGAGACCCGCACCTGTGAGTTGCGAGAGATTGACTCGCGAACCGGAGGCGGTCGGCTGGAAATCTGTGTGTAGGAAACCGATTTCGTTGTAGGGGATCGCGATGCCAGTCGATTTAACACGGGCAATGGTCTCAGATACAACCGCCTCATCGGCATTTACGACCTTGCAGATAATGCGGGGTTTCAGCACTTGAAGGGAAGCACCACTGTTTACGACCGAAATATTGCCAACATTGTTTACATCCTCAATGATACCATCACCAATCGCCTTGAATTCGATTTCGACCACGATCTCAGAGTTCAGAGCGCAAAGTGGGAACATCGCCTTCTCGAAAGGAGAGGGTAAATCGATTTCGTAGGTTCCACCGACAGTGTTACCAGCGGTTCCGACAAGACCACCCACATAGCGAAGTTTCTTATCGAGTTCGCCCTGTTCGGTCATCAGTAGAAAATACTGAGTGACGAAATCCTCTGGGACAACGTAGCGGAATGAAGCGTGAGAGATTTCGATGCGCTTAATCAGCGATCCAATAACGCGAAGGTAGCCAGTGGTTGCAGCAACCCCATTCGTAAGATCAGTGAGGGTGATTGGGTTAAGATCGAGTTGCAGCGCGAGACCATTCAGGAAATGGTAGCGGGGGATTTTGAAGACAACTCGGTTGCCGAGAGCGCTGGGTGGCTCAGTGTCGGGGGCGACCAGAACTCGAAGTGGCTTAGTGCCAGAGGACGTTCCAATGACCAGCGACTTGTTTAGGAAATAATCCTTGTAGTCATCGGTGGTGAGCATAGATTTCAGCGTTGGGCGCTGGAATTGGCTGTTAGTCTCCATGAGCGTTTCTTCTCTTATCTTTGGGATCAGAAAATAATTTAAAGGGCTTAGTAGAAATTCATTTCGGGCGGTGCGTCGTAGGTTTCGATCTCAAAAGTGAAATAATGCGCCCAAACCCCGAAATCTAAGAGAGCGCCATCATGGTCGATGAGTTTAATCGTCAAGCGGTCGAACGATTTTAATTCGCGGAATTCTCGAATGAGAGGCACCGTAGTGGACGTGTCGAAGTGGTAGATATCACCATGTTCGAGTTCCTGTGGGATTGGAATGCGCATGAAATAACCATCGACGTGCTTGTTGACTGAGCGAATAAACGGCGCAAATTCGTCAATATATAGCCAGATCATCGCCGCCGGGGTCTCATCTCCACGAGTATAGCCGCGAATGCGCCGATTGAGTGTCACAGTTCCCGTCCCAGGATTGAATACAAGGAATGTATCGCTTGCAAAAGGGGTAAATGTCTCGTAAACATATAGTTGAATTTCTTTGAAACCGAATATTGCGAGTTTCTTAGCGATTGCTTTGCGGTTACTGGATTTTCTGAGTGTGGCTTCGGAAGCCTGAGAGAACTTGAACCAAAAGTTACTATCACTGAAAAACTCATAGATCTTTGAAGTAGTATTATAGCGGCATTTAATATATTTTCCACCGAAATCTGAAAGGCGAGCTGCTTCGAGTCTTTCTGTGACTTTTGCGGCAAGGTCGTCTTTGGTGTAAAATCCTTTGGGAATTGTGATGGTCACGAATCCGGAATCCGAAGCTGTGACCGAGAAATAGAGTTCCATGCGCTCGATGGTTGCACCAGTGGCGTCTATATCGTTTGTCACGGTCGAAAGAACATTGGGAACCGTTGCCTGCACCAGGCGCACCGATTTTACGTTGTCATAGCGACGGGGTAATGTCACTACATACTGGTTTGGCTGAGTAAACTCCTCATCGCGATCATCGCTCGAAAAGCTCAGGTATTCTTTCATCTTACTATAATAGATTATGAAAAGAATAACAATAAATTGCGACAGTAGAGACCTTGAAAACGGCGTGCTGCATTTGAAAACGCGCCTTAATAATGTTCGACGATTTCGTGTGCTATCCGCTGAGATTCCAAATAGCTCTTATGTTGTTCCGCCCGATCAGACAATAACTATAACGCTTCTAAACGAAGAGCCCACAGTAATCCCCGCATCCAAAATGATAGCACCGATTCCCAGCGTAAACGATTATTATTACGTCGATGCTGATAACGAACGATACCCAAAAGAGAGAGCTCTAAACAGTGATGCTTTACTTGGATTTGCGGGCGGTTCTTTTGATCCGCTCGGTCTCTTCCCGGTTTCCTATTCTCTCGCTCTGTCTACGAACCGCTTCGTGTTCTCATCTCCGAATAGCCCTTTTACATTAGAGTCCTCAGACCAGGAGTTCTGTGACTGTCTCGGCATAGAACCCGGAGTGGTTTACGCCAGCACACCAGAACCAGTGCCGGTTCCACTCAGAGATTACCCCAGTCGCTACGCGATTATATGCCCGAAAATGGTCGACTTTAATGCAATTCCATATATTTACCTTGATATCGAAGAGCTCCGCCCGTTTACCAAATTCGCAGCGGTTACTGGGAGACAGAACAATTTCGACGACTCCTATCTATTGCGAATTCAGATGAACTCGGACTTTGGTAGATATTCCTTTTACCACGAACCGAGCGCAAGCATCCCTTTCGTAAATGTCACATCGCAACTCGATTTAGATCGTCTCACAATTTCGCTTCGAAAATGGCGGGGATCTGTTGCAGATATAAACGGTCTCTCATACTCGTTCCAGCTCGAAGTGATCACCGATTAAGCGCTGTCACACGTAGTAGCCCTCGAAATCTATTCGGCATGCCGAAGCTACATTCGTAGTAAGCACCCAGATTACGAGGGTTCTCACAGATCTCGGGTTCGCTAAGAAATGTTCGTCGGGTTCTACACTTCCGGCTATTTGATTTGCATTGGTAAACACTCTCGTCGCGCCGGCTTCTGTGTATGTGACAAGCGCCGAAACTCCCGGAGTTAATTGGTAATCGATTTCAAACGTTTTAATGTAGTTTCCATTTGCAGCCGGCTTCATTTTTATAGAGGAAAGCATAAACAGACGCGGAAAATCAATGCGTAAATAATTGCCTCCCGACCTACTACCTTGCGGCGGGTTGGTAAATCCCACCCACCCCGTAGCATTTGACCAGCGGGCA
The DNA here is from genome assembly GCA_004431415.1 of Cyanophora paradoxa. NCBI lineage: Eukaryota > Glaucocystophyceae > Cyanophorales > Cyanophoraceae > Cyanophora > Cyanophora paradoxa. The sequence goes on from QPMI01000513.1 coordinate 44,215, forward strand.
TCAGAAGCTGTGCCAAATTCCGCAATAAAGGCGCTATTATCGAGCGGCACCCAGTTAGACTCCGGGGGTGCGCTTACATCTGTGCACCCGGACAGATTAATTATGGGAACATCGCCCTCTGAGATATTCATCGTCAGCACTGAATACATCGCATTAAAATACGTTTGCTGTGCGGAAACAAAGGCGAGCGCTTCCGTTTCCAAATATTGCAGGTGCGTCGTTGTGGTTGTATCGAGGGTCATTTTATCTTTCGGTAAAGGAACGCTCAGCTTATAGTAGCGATCGTAATTCTGATCATCGTTTCTGGGTAAAAGTTCCAGTAGCTTTACGTGGGCGTTTAGATCGCTCGACTCTAAGAACATGCTGAGAATTGGCGATCCTGTGGCGCTTAGCATCCATTGCACGATCCCCCAATTTTTCATGGTGTCATACGAATATCCCGCGGTTGCTTTATCGGCGTCTTGGACGTGACCCGCCGTAATCGAGACCACGATAAGCTCCTCCTCGCAAGAGTTTCCGAATAAAGTGCGGGCAAATGTGTAGCCGCAAACCCCGGGCGAATTATTTCCACTCATGCAACCATCGATTAAACAATATGTTCTTCCGGCGACTGTGACTTGTTTCGGCTCGAAATAGGTCGGAGCAGCCGAGGTAGCCCTTGCAGCATCGCGCACAAGCATCCCATTAATATCTTCATCGTTGCTTGAAATAAAAACGGGGGACATTAAGACCGTGTCGAACGCAGTTACTATGGTGGGTTTGTAGAGATCCGCCATGGTCGCTGAGCCGCAGAGTTCCAGAGCCACAGCTTCTAAGTTAGTTGCTTCGTACTTTGGGCGCTGTACAATCGATGTAAGCACTCGTGGATTCGCGAAAATCAGCGGTAGTTTCGCTTTGTAGAGCGCGAGAATATCAGTGGCAGTATATTTAGGGGCGCCATCGGTTCCCTTGATATTCAATAGGAGCGCGATTAATCCACCTGTGGATGTTCCCGCAAAGCAGTCGAATAGCTGTTGGATTCGTTTACCGGTTTGGGCTTCAATCTGTGCCAGTATAGCAGCCTCGATTATTCCACGCGACCCTCCACCACTCAGACATAAAACGGTCTTCATTATCTTATATACTTCTTATATATCTTCTTTGTTTATAAAGAGGATGTCGTTCCTGAATCCGCGACCAGACGCACGAGTTATTAATTCGACCACTCAGATAGAGGACACTGATCAGGTAAACACTGAAATTCGCGGGTCTCTGAAAATAAACTTCAATGCAGACCGCGAAGATCCAGTCAGTGGAACACCGAGCAGACCCGCAGCTTTGCAGTTAATGAACGTCGAGAAAGGGGATCATAAACTTGGAATCGACTTTTTACTTGATGATAACGAACGAAACAGAGTCGCCAGCATTCAGGCAACCCGCCAGCTACCGAAAACGGTGCGATATAATCGTAGGAACATCCCGAAAGCATTCGATAGAGGTCGCTTAAACTTCTTCATTCAAGATGAGAGCGGTTTCCAAAATGCAGCTATGAGAATCGTGGATAATAGCACACTTATAGCGGGAGTATCCACACGGAAAACAAAGGTAGAGGTCGTCCATGATCTCTCAGCAGGTAATCTAACGACGAGTAACATTACAGCAAGTAACATCACTACGGATACCCTAAATGTAAACTCGCTTAACTCCGAGTCGTTTTTCGCCACCAATGTCGCAACCTGTAACCTAAACATCGAATCCTTTGTGATTCAGAAGAGCGAATCGGTTCCCCAGATAACAGAGGGTGTTTTCACATTAGACCCCGCGAAACCGACCTTAGAAATTGTCGAAAATGGGAACGTTGTGGATATAATTGGCGCCAATGCTCCGAATGTGAGATCCTTAGCACTTGATAAAACGACTATATCATTTGCAGAGGAGATTCCGGCTTTTACCACAGAGAAACAGGCACTGAGAACAGATCATGTTTACATTACCAGAGACAATATAAACGATCTTTTAGGCAAGGACATCGTAAAGGCGTTTTTGGAGTTCGAGAGGAGCAAGAACACCAAAGATTCCAGCCAGGATGGAACCCTCACGACCCACACTACTGAAATCGCGGCTTTGCAATCCGAAATTAATGCTCTGTTTGCAGCAGATGGAGCGCTTGCAATTACCTTAGCCCATATTCTATCGAAAAGGAACATTTACCCCGCGACTGATAACACATACCGGGTTGGTTTATCGAATCTGAGATGGTCAGAGGTGCATGGAGTTTCCATGTTTGCCTCCAATTTAATCCTTCCATTTAATCACTCACTCCGACCCAATCAGATTCTCACCAGTGATAATGCACTGATCAGCTACACTGACTTTAATAGTAACCTTTCCCGCTCGGTTTCGCAAACTGAGACCTACACTGTCGAGGGATACCCTCAGCAGCTCGCAAATGGGGTCTATGTCGCTTATGTAGGCAAACCTACATATACATTCACTTGGGATCAGTTGGGTGTCACAGGTTTCGAGACGAATATACCCACTGTTTCATTGGTGGATCACACTACTTATTATAATCCTATCTATAACAATAATGAATCTAATAAAGCATTTATCCAAAATGTCACCTCCACAGGGTTTCAGGTTTCGTTTGTCATTAACGAGACATACAATTTACTTATCATCCGAAACAACTCATTGAGTTCCGAAGCTACTATAAGTTTCACTCTTAACATCAATTATATCACCCCTGAATTCGATAGCGAACCCAGAGTAAAGGTTTACCGAGATTTACAAGGTAGCAATATCGTGCCCTTCTCACAGAATTTCGATCTTGGTGCGAATTCTTTAAGGTGGAACACAGTTTATTCTTTGAGTGCAAACACCTGTAATATTGTAGTCGCAGGTTCATCGGCTACTATTGGAGATCTGACCGCGCCTTTTAGAAAGGAGTATCTTAAAGAGCTGTATATAACAAAGTCTGATTTACCAGATGCTATTTCGTTGGTACTCTCCCCCACTCCCAGCATATCCTACCACAATGTGAAAGACACAAGTAATGTAGTGCAGAGTGGAAGCAAAGTATTCCAGGCATCCGAGATATCAGCAACAACATATAGATATCTTGCAGGGGTTCCAGCGAATTTTAATTTTACATTTGAGACACCATTTGTCTCTCCTCCTACTATTGAAATAACTGACACGAATTTGTATGTGGTCAATGATGGGTCAGCTACATCACTTCAAAATGCACCAGCCGGCTACTCCCCGTTTGTTGCAACTAACATAACAACCACCGGCTTCACACTTGTCGGAAATGCAACAGTGACATATGCTCTGTCAGGGTATCCTGTTGGGTTGTATTTTTCGAAATTTAATCTCTCTGTTATCCCAGCAGTGTCCCTTGCTCCTCCCTTTACTATCAGTTGGAAGGCAACAGGAACTATTCCGCGATTTGACCCCGAAGATCGATTAAAAATACGGTATCCTCTCGATGTTACCGACATTCATACTACGAGAATAAATGGGCAGAATTTCGTATTTAATGGAACCAATGCGACTCTGATCGATAATCGAGTTACAAATAATTACTTTTTCGATTCTCGATATATTAATACTTGCAACATTGTCATACAGAACACGTTTGAGAATCGCAGTAAGACCTTAACAGTCACCTTGCCCACTCACTCGAATGTCTCAGATGGATTTCACTATTACCTGTTCAATCGCAATTACACCTCTTATATTCCATATCCTTCTGAGACTGTGAACATGAGCTATCCCAGAGTCACCTTAACATCGACCAATGCTGACTTCTTTGGATCCACAGACTTCATGAGAGACTTCTTTTATTTTACATCCTCCACAGATGGTCTCTTAGTTTATTACTCTTACAAATATGAGTCAATTGCTACCCAAATCGAAAGCCACCCAAACACTGATGTGATCACAGCAGGCGATAAGAAATATATAAAAACCGCTTCCCCATGGGTGTGCACTGTCCGGCTTGATGACAGATACACTCCTAACCTAAATAACATTGGATTGCACTCGACATGCAATATTTATGTGCAAGGTGCGATTTCGGCTACCAAATATTTTGAGGGTGGAAATTGTGATACAGGACATAGGTTGCTATCGCGAAATGGACTCTTTGAGTCATTCAGTGGGACGGCTCTACCGCCCTTTATCAGGGACACAGTCTATGATACCACATGCAATATTTGGGTGTGTCGATCTGTGAGCAATCCACCTGTGACACAGGAATTATACAAGTATCTCGCAGATACCTATGGTGCAATCTCAGGATCCTCCACAGGAAATCCAGCGACGGCTCCCATCGTGTTTGCGAATGCATACACAGCGCCAACATCATTAGCAGGGTCGACAGAGCCGCCACCAAATGATCCAAATCCGAACCAGCCTAACCCAGATCCCGATTCACAAGATCCCCCTACAACTAATCCAGATCCAAACACACCACCTAATAATCCCACGAATCCTACAAATCCAGTCGGGGCACCGGGAACAGATCCAGGAACGTTAGTGCTTATGATTCTCTTGCCGATTCTCGGTGCTCTTGGGCTTGTGCTTGCATACAAATTCCGAGCTTTGTGTTGTGCATGCATAGACAGAACCATTGCAGGAGCAGGTAATAAATACTCCACACCAGAGCTTAATGTGACCCAAACAGCCGAAGGAGATGTGGGCTTAGAGGTGAGATCAGCCGAGGGCATGGTCTTAGTGTTGTGAGGACTGACCGACCACCAGCAAATAGGGCAGCACCCAAAAAATCACGAGCACAAGAATTGGCAGAGCAAACGATGAACAATGATAGAGACTTTATGGCGGAAATGGCACAGCGAGAAGGGAGAATATATGAACATGTTCCAAACGTTATGTAACAACCTTAATTTTGTAGTATTCCATAATAGAGTATAATGACTGAACCCATAGTAGAAACGACAATAAAGAATGCGGTATTGGATAATAATTTTATATAACCCATGCCAATATACCCAGTGAATCCAATGACCTGATAGTAGATCTAAAAGGGTATGTGATGGGAGCTATGGCTTCCAACCTGTGGAATGACATTTTTGGTTACGAGTTTGGTCACATATATGACATAGCAAATGGGATTGGCTATGTGGATGCAATGGCGGGAACAGTCTTTCGAAATCTAAATTGCAACTGTGTGGGTGGGTGGATGTTTCAGATCTGTTCAAACGTCGATCCTACTATTGATCCAGCTACTGTGACCTTTGATTGCAATCTATTCGCCCCTAAAACCATTTTCTCCATCACTTGCAATCTCGTTAATTCGGATGTGCCCATAATAGCACCTGTAATAGGTGCATCAAATATGTATATCCAAAGAAACCCGGTCGTGCATACAGGTGCCGAATTTATATTGGGCGACAACACCCCAATTAGTCGAATCGAACTACCCAATTCTCACAAGCATTTGTGGGAACATATCACCAATGCCCCATTAACCTATCCACCCAGTTCTCACGAGCATTTGTGGGAGCATATCACCAATCGACCATTAACCTTCCCACCTGATCCACACACTCATGATTACTTGTCTCTCAAAGGTGGTGTTATTTCATCTAATCTTACAATTGCATCAAACCTTACAGTTACAAGTAATATTTATAGCAGTAACATTTATGCAAGTAACATTTACAGCAGTAACCTATGGGCAAGTAATATTAATGGAAGTAATGTAATAGTCGATTATCTCACTGTGAAGATTGAAGCAAACCTACCAAATCACCCGACATCGAATGTTGTTTTAGATTGGTTAGCAAAGCAAAAACACACAAAAGCAGATATTACAGATTTCGCCCATAAGCATTTATGGGAAGATATCACAAATCCCCCATCGACCTTCCCACCGGGAAAACACACTCATGATTATTCAGAGATTACCAATAGTAACCACAGGCACCCATGGGAGGAAATAGATGAGCAGCCAGTTTTTGCGCAATTGAATGCAATCGGAAATGTTTTTAATGGGGTCACACTTTACCAATCGATTAATACACCTGAAAGGCTATTTTTGAATGATCATTATGTTAGTCTGAATGGGTCGTTTACAGGTGAAACAGGCACACCGATGGTGGGAACTCTTGCTGTAAGATTACCCAGGGATCCAATCGTAAACGGAGTGTATAGTGGCGATTTCAATGTAGGAGTAAATGATACTTTCCCCAGTATCTATGTTACGAATTATCACCCAGGAGAAATAGGACAAGAAGCGGATTTTTCAGCAGCAATTCAAGTAAATGTAACGGATCAAAGCGCATATGATGGAGCAAGACCTAAGATTGTGTTCACAAGGGAGAAAGTTGTAAACTATCTTCCTGTTGTGGGACAACCCACAGATGATCACGGAAAATGCGAGATTGCATGGATTAAAACAACAACAGGTGGCGCCTTAGAAGTCAATCAGAGAATGGCGGCGAAAAACTTACACAATACAACCCTTTCAGGTGTGGTAACAGATGATTACCTCCAAAGCAAAAACTATGTAGATGATACAGAACTTGCAGCAATTCTTGAAGATTATGTTACAGATACCGAATTAACGTCGGCTCTTGGGAATTATCTACCTCTTACAGGTGGGACTCTTACAGGTGATGTGCACGCCCCGAATTTCTTTGTCGACACTCCACATGATCAAACATTTCCTGTTGTCCACCTTGGTGCTGAATATGTATTAGATCCAAACACTCCAATAAGTCGACTCGAATTACCCAATGTTCACAAGCATTTTTGGGAGCATATTGTTAATCCCCCATCGACCTATCCACCTGATTCACACGATCATGATTATTTACCACTAACAGGTGGAACTGTGGCAGGTGATGTGCATGCTTCTAATTTCTTTGTTACTACTCCGAATGATCAAACATTTCCTGTTGTCCACCTTGGTGCTGAATATGTATTAGATCCAAACACCCCAATCAGCCGCCTCGAATTACCCACGAATTTCACCTTTAATCTCGTGGATGAGTTCCCTAACAGTCAAAGTCTCATGTATTTCACCTCTGAAAATCGCCTTTCGGGTGCATTCTCACCAATTGAGCTGTCTATACCAAAGCAAAAGGTGAGCTACAAGGAGCTTACAGATGTGCCGACGGGATTCAGTGGGAAGTGGAGTGATATCATTCAGAAGCCGACTTGGAGTAGTGTAGCATACACAGGAAATTACTATGATCTTGTAAATCCTCCCGATTTCACAAGCTATATACCTCGTTGGATTGATCAAGGTGTAATTATATCAGAATCTACACTTCCTTTCAATGGGACATGGGATAGGTTATTTACTAAGCCGAATTTGCATGCTGTTGCCACAAGTGGAAATTATGATGATCTGATAAACACTCCAAACCTACATGCTGTGGCTACAAGTGGAAATTATGATGATCTGATAAACACACCAAACCTACATGCTGTGGCTACAAGTGGAAATTATGATGATCTGATAAACACACCAAACCTACATGCTGTGGCTACAAGTGGAAATTATGATGATCTGATAAACACACCTACTTCGCCACCTACTCACAATCACAGCATCGAGTTGCTCACGAATTTCGGTAGCTATGTAAATGCAAATGCATATGTGCAACAGGGGACAGCGGATGTAGTTATACCTAATCAAGTTTATACAGTAGGGCAAGTGTTTACAGCATCAGGAACCGTTACGTTTTCTACCCCATATTATAGTGATCCAATAGTTAATGCTACTCTCGAAAACAGTATTATTTTAACGAGTGTCGATTTCACCAATAGCATATATATCTCCGCTGAATTTGTGAGTGGGAACCGTGTTGGTTTCAAAAATAAATTCACCTGGATTGCTATATTTACTTGTTATTCGGCGATCAATTATACGAATGTGCCACAAAACGAAAGAACGCTTAAACTCCATTGGATTGCTGTCGGACCTCTCCAAAACAATAATATTCTCACGTAATAATAAAGAACAATCAAAAGATGTCGACTGTGTTCACGCCTGTGTTTTCCTTATCAGCCAGTGCTGTCCATAACGTGCAACACACTGTATATGATCTAAACGAGTCATTCCCTTCGACTGAGACAGCGAAAACCGATTCTTTTAATGAAAACACGATACTCAGAGTCAAAGAACTCAGAGCCGACAAGGCCGGTGGAATCGTTAAAGCTACTGAACTGATCGTATCGAATCGACCCGCAATATCTTCGGGGCTGGTCACCAAAGATAATCTATATGAAGGTCAAGCGGATTATAAAACAGCTTTCGATCCGGCTGATAGGAAATCAGCGGCTTTTCAAGTTTACAGTGGCGGGGCATGGATCGGGACTGGACTGAGTGTGAATGGGAATGCGACGATTACTGGAAGCCTTACGGCTGGATCATTTGGGACAGTTAAAACGACCACTATTGATTCTGGGGCGAACTCTGATTTGTTGATTAAACGAAATGGAGTTGCAATGGCGACAGTAACTTCAACAGGTTTGACAGTCAATAGTGGAACAAATATGGGTTATCTTTCTCTTCCAAATCATCCAAGTTTCATGGTTTATGGAGTTGCCTATTCAACAGGTAGCACAGCAACTACCTCATATGTCAACTATCCTACTGTGGCTTTTAATATTGGAAACAATTTCAGTGTAGCTTCTGGTGCAACCCCCGCAAGGTTTACAGCTCCTGTAAGCGGAATCTATCTATTTAAGTTTTCAGTTTATCCATCAACACCTGCTGGAACGTGGGCTATGTTCTTTCGTGTAAATGGAAGCACAAACTATTACAATCAGTCCATTCAGAATCAAGGCACCCTTGCTCATATGGAAGCGGTGCTTATGATAAAACTGAATGCAACAGATTACGTATCACCATTCCTAGGACATACAACAGGTGTTACGCAATTGACATATGATTTTAACTGTTTCCAAGGTGTTCTTCTTCATGCTACCTAAAAATTTAATCTCCTGTTCATTTAAAAGCCAAACAATGTCAACTACACTCTCGGTTGCAATTTCAAATGCTGAATTACTTGGACTCGAATACTGTGCTTACTCTGTTCAGGAATGGTTAGATAATGCTGTTCATAATAGGGCGAGAATCGCGATTGATGAGATTGTGGACAAAGAAGTTAAATCGTGTATTTCCGCTGGAATTCCGATTCCACTCACAAAGGAAGCGATTGTAGAGCAAGCATTTAATCGGGGGACTGTTCGAAAGGCAAGCGAAATTCCTGTGAGCGCTCCTATGTAAAGAATTCGAATTCGAAGAATGAGAGAGGCGCAGCCAAGGCAGCTTGTCTGACGACTGGGTTTATTGTTATTTTTCATAGATCATGCATAAGAAAGGCATGTATCTTGCATAGTGGGCGGGGCGCGAGTTTATTTTAACGTGGTCTATCGTCGTACTTTGTCGGTGGGGCTTACCTTGATCTCGCAAGTTTGTGCAGGTGGGCATTTTCGGCATGCTTGCTCATGCACAAACTTGCTTTAAAAAATATAAAATGAAATTCGGTTTAACTCTTACGTGTTTTGCTATAACACTCTCGGCATTGGTAGTTGAGACCATCCTTCGTTCTTTGTCTTTTATTAAACTCACTTGCAAGCTTCTCAATCTTGCAGTGCGAGCATATCTTCGATTGTACTTCGATCTTCGGACGCGTTTTTAACACACAATGATAAAGGTAATTGTGATACTCTCGGTCGCAGTCTTTGCATCTCCAATTCAAAAGTACATTCCCTGAGCTACGCTTTTGCAATGCATAACTCGATGCCGGTTTTACCTTATCGCAAACATTGCACCGCTTACTCTCAGGTAAATTTACTTGATTGCTTGCCATTGTTACAGTATATTAACTGCTTTAAGTGGGGATCACTTGTTTAATTGGTGGGGCTCACCTTGATTTTTCAATTTGGGTAACTGAAAACAGTCCGGAAACGATCGGGAACATTTCGTAAAAATGAGGGTCTTACTGTCCTTACTGAGAGATCGGGGGAAAGTTAAAGGGCTTACTGGGAATGGTAAGGAATTAGAAAAATGAAGAATGAAAGGGTTTCGTGATTGGTTTCAGTAAGGAAGGGTTAGATGTTTGAAAAATACAATGTGGCTCAGTGCGAATTTGTGATTTTGTGACTGAGATTCGTGATGCTGAAAATGTGCTTATTGAAAATGGTCGCGGGAAGGTCGCGCAATTGGTGGGGGCTACCCCCAAGCGAGCCCAAGCCCCAAGCCCCAAGCACCAAGCCCCAAGGTCCGAGCACCAAGGTCAAGTAAAAATAGTCGGCCAATTTTTACAAGTATGTACAATGGAATGACGCAATACTATTTACAGCATCTCAAAGTCAGAGTCATCGTCATCGGAAACCAAGTCAATCGGGGCCTCGGGCGCCGACTTAAGGGGAATGCGGGGAAGGGCCTGCGCTGCCTGCACTAAGTCCTGCCGCTCCTGCTCGCGCTGCGCCGCCAAGGCCGCTGCCGCCTCTGCCTCGCGCCGCTGCTGAGCCTCGACGCGCGCCTTGAGCTCGGCTGCCTCCTTCTTCTTGCGCTCGGCAATCTTGGCCAGCGTCATCTCGCGACGAAGAAGGCGCTCGTGACGCAACTTGCGTCGGAGTTCGGCCATTTCGCGCTTGGCGATGATGCGCTTCTCAATGGTCTTGACGTGCTGAGTCAGGCGCTTGGTGTAGTGTGACGTCACGCGAGAACGGGCAATGCCAGCGCCGATCTTCAAGTCTTTTTCGTGTTCCTTGGCGGGATTCTTGACTCGCTCGGAGTTGTCGGTGAATGACGTGGTCTCCATGAACTTCTTCTTGACGATTGACTTGGTCTTGATAATGCGGCGCTTGCGAGTCGGGTTTTCGTTGTCGCCTTCAGAGTCGGAAGAGGACTCAGAGTCGTATTGAATCGGCACGTCAAAGTCGATAAAGTCGTTGATGTCAGACTCGGCGTCAGAGGCCTCGGACTCGGCGTCATCGACTGGCTCGGGAGCGGGCTCGGCGACGGGCTGAGGGGCAGATGACGACGATGACGGAGGGGGAAATTCGTGAAGACTTGAGGGGATAGGCCCAGGCGAGCGTCTCGGCGGCAGACTCGGCGAAAAGCTTGGGTCGCCCCAGCCAGTGGGAGTCTTGACCCAGCCGGGGACGGGGGCACGTCGACGGGCTCGGGCTTGGGCTCGGGCTTGGGTTGCTTGGACTTGGGCAGAAGGGAGGATACAAAGTTGAGGTTGATGGTATGGAAGCCTTCTCCGCTGTGAGCTTGGTAGAGGTACCCCAGCTTGCGGGCACGCTTCTCCATTTCACGGGTAGGCCAATCGCGGGACTTAGCCCACATCTCACGGGCCTTGGCAAGGTCCTCGACAAGCTCAGAGGGAATCGACATCTGCGCAAAGGGAAGAGAGATCAGCAAAGGCAAAACGTGAGGTGACTGTGAGAGCGGACTTGTGAAAATTCGGAGAGGCAGGGTTTCCTTGGGCTGAGAGAGGCGGCGAACCCGTTGTAAGAGTGAGCCAAAATGGCGGCGGACCACGGTTTTGTTGCCGATTTTTTTCGCGGTCTAGTTCGCAACGGAAAACGTTGCCAACTGGCCTGAAAAAAGCCAAATTTGGCCTTTTCTTACGTTTCTCCCCCCTTCCTTCGCTGCAAACTGGACCTAAAAAAATGTTGGGCCGAAGGAAATCTCACGGAAAAAGTCCCTTCTCCCCCCTGTTTTGCTGCAAACTGGACCGCAAAAAAGTTGGACCGAAGCCCCCCTACCCCGCTGAGCGGCCTGACGGAAATCACTCGAGTGCGTCCGCCGAAGGTCGAGTCTCGGGGTTGGGTGTACCCCCGTCCAGAAACTCATCTGAGGTCCACAGATTTTTCCCCAGCCGTGTCAGGTATGCCAAAACGGCCGCCTTATCCGGAAGATAATTCTCAGTCAGCAGCCGTTGAAAGGCGTTACGAAATCGCATGACAACCTCCTCTGGATTCATATCCTTTATGAACGCCATGAACTGCGAATTTTTTGCAAGCTCCTCCGCTGCAACGGTGTCCGTATTGGGGAATGCTATTGGATACGGGAAATATCCTCGTGGAACCTCAGCAAGGTTGCTGCCTTGTGTCGACTTCACTAGGAGAGGTGCGGCGTAGCCAGTCATGGATTGCTTCACGCCGAGCCCGTTGTGGCTGAAATCGTACCGTTGGCGGGCCAGGCTTCCTGTGAGCTCTTGCTCCATGCGCCCAATAAATGAGCGATCGTATGCTGCGCGCTTTCGATCGTATGAGGCTTCGACATTATCGCGTGTTGTGTCGACTATCCTCTTCCGACGGTCCACTGTCCAACTGGTCATTTGAGCTTTCCCCTCCCTCCGAAAATTTCCCCGCTTTTGGGTCCAGACTCTGATTCCAACTCTTCCCAAGCCCCAAGCACCAAGCACCAAGCATCAAGCACCAAGGTCCTAGGTCCCATTTTTCTCCCATTTTGACTCGAGATTCAGACCAAGTCCAAATCCGGACCACGGATTCGAACCCTCGTTTTCGATCGATTTCACGCGTGAAAAACGCACTTTTCGGCCTTTTCGCATTTATTTTCTCTACCCCGGCCCAAAATGGACCCCCTCCCCGAAATCGCGATCGAAAATGGTCGCGATCGTCTCGTTTTCGCGATCGTCGTGATCGGAATCGTCATCGCGATCGTCGCGATCATGGTGATCACCAGCCTCGTCTACGGTACCCCCCAGCTGTGACCCGGAGGTTATAAGAACCTCCGCAATCCAAGCGTCACTTCCGAGTCTCGAGCTCTCGGAGTTGCCTTTTCGCGTTTGGCCCATTGTTGGCCCTCATATATAAGTATTTACATAAGCGGTTCGAGTAATTTGAGTAATAAATATAATTAAGCAGCTTACTCCTCGACATCTTTCAGCCGTTTTTCTCCCGTGTCAATTTCAGACTTGACGCGAGTCGCTTGATCGATACTGTACGAAGCCGTTGAACCGGAACTCTCCGATTCCTGAACAAAACCCTCTTCAAGCAGCCGTCTGATGATGTCAGAGTTCGAATTTGAAGCTGGTTGAACATCGGCATCGGGCATCTCTTCATCATCGTCGTCGTTCTCGAGCCCCGGATCCGGAGGCCCAGCGGCACCTGATGAGACTGCAGCCGCATTATTGGTCGCGATAGGCTCTTGAGCCATTTCAGAATCGAGATTCCCGTCTTGTATATTCTGTGCGCGCGATGAGAGGGAATGTATGTTTCTGAGATATGAAGTTCTTGCGTTAATAAAAAAAACGTTGTTTACCACAGCAATCTGATTCATACAATCCGCGAGATCCTCGTCAGTCGGAGTAGGAACACCATCGGGGAACATGCTCGAGTTCAAGAGTTGGCTAATCGTTGTGGATTTCCCGACCGACGCGTAACTGCGCATGCGCAGAAGTTTCAATCAATACCTAAAACGACTCTTCATGCCAAGCCGTTGACGAATTCGAACCCGCAGAAGAGAACAGTCGAGGATGGTGTGCGTTTTGAGGACGCTTTGATTGAATTGAATTTGGTTTGAATCATTCCAAGTTGCTTTTCTGCCTGGACGAGGAAAGAATCTGCGCAGCGCGCGCGTCAGATATATATATGCACGCGCACGCAAACATTTGAACGTTTGAGATACCGTGGCTGCGGTCGAGCTCGAATCCCTGCGCATCGGCTGCTGCAGGTTGCGCTGCGGCTGTATACGTATCCGGCACCTTGGCGGCGAGGAACGATTCCTCCCGCAGGTAACCCGAGAGCGTGTCACCGAAAGCGTCCACTATGCTTGCAAGCTTGGTATCAGCATTGACATCGCGAGAATGTTCAGCTGAATCTGAAGCCTCCTGTGACTTCGCGTTTCTTGTAATTGCTGCTGCAGCAGTCGATGTTGCTTTGGTGTGAGGCTGTTGTGAAGCTGATATGGATGCGCGCGTAATTTGCAACGATTAATCTCGGGCCTCCCAAGGATTGGAATTTGCAGACCTAGACTCTTACCTCCGGAGGGCATGCTTGTTGAAGAGCTGGACAGGTCGCGATTCCGTGGAAACGATGCCTGATGCAAAATGAAGGAGTCACGTGCAAGTACTGCCGATCTAGACGAGGGATCCGGAAATAATCACGTACCACTTCGAGTCTTTTGACTCCCCGGCGGGAGTACATCACTGCAAAGCGATCCGGTAGACTCTCGACCTGTGCGGTCCAGCAATTAAATAAGGACCAGCCGAGCGCTGTACTAATAGATGTACACAACCGAATTCGCACCATCAAGTGCGCGTTCTTCCCATCATCCGAGAACCCGACGCGGAATCCATGGCGCAGTTCTGGGCGAGAGGTAAGGAGGCGCCGGCTAGACACGCCGGCAGGGGGCGTATGGAAAATTAGGAGGAATTCGAATCCGCAGCTGGGCGGACCAACGTGCTGGCCATACTCTTCGACCTTTGCAATTTCCGGGAGCCCGCAGAATTCGTTGTAGGCGAGCTCTGTCGTCTTAAAGTCTTTGTATCGACTCCCGTTCTGCACGAAATAACAGTAAAACAAAACTCAGGATCGGAGAAATTGGAGACAATCCAAACGAATGTTATTGACATTAAAATATTGCGGCTGCCCATGGCCATGTCAACACGTGCACGTGTACCTTCCTAATGAGTCGGAAGATGAAGTTGAGCAAAGAGCGCGAAACGGGATGAGTGGGCGATGGTTTCCACTTCTTCTGGAAAAAGTGCGGGTTTGGGTTCTCAGCTCTGTTCAAAATCTCCATCGCAGTGACTCCAAGTCCCCATCTTTACGCGAAGAGCCGGTTTGTTTGAGAATTTCGTACAGCAGCAAGCCGGGAAATATTTAATGCATATGCTTACAGATCCAGCTGTTGCGGGTGCTCGATGCGGAGGTGCGAATCTGTGCCTGAGGCGAGGAGGGGGTCCATGTAGGCCTCGTTGGCGATCCGTGTCACTGCCGTCAGCCGAGGCACGTCCCGCCCGCTGTCCTTTGAGCCAGGAGGGAGGTGCTTCGCAATTCCAAAATCAATGAGATACAGCCCGCCATCCTTGCTATCGATCATGACATTCGACGGCTGTATAAGAGAAATCGATAATAATTATAATCAGGATTCGGAAATTATAATTGTATAACAAGAGCGTACGGTGATGTCCCTGTGAATGACGTCCATCCCGTGGGTGTACCTCAGGATCTCGAGGCCCTGCTGGAGGAAGCGCCGGGCGAACGCCTCCCGGTCCTGCAGCTCCGGGCGCTCGTCGGGGTCCGGAGAGTCCAGCAGCTGCTGAATGGACAGCCCCTCAACGCACTGCACACGAGAGTAAATATATTAATGGGGGCCACTGTGCGCTCGAGCACCTAGGAATAATAAGAAAATATGGCAGACCTCGATGACGAAGAGAGGGGTGGCGGGTCCTGTGCCGGAGCCAGCAGCTGCAGGCGCGCAGCCGTAGCTTGCGTACAAGCGAGGAATTCGAGCGAGCTGCAGACGCCGAAGGTGGCCTGCCTCGGCCTTGAAGTAGTCCTCGAAGCGCTTCGTATCCTGCTGGGATTCGTCTGCAACGCGAAAGATCTTGACCGCGAAGCAGCGTGGAGTCGGCTCCGACTGCAATTTGCCAACCGCTCTGTACACCTTGCTGGAATACAGAATTTCAACACATCAGAACTCGAGATTTGCGGTCTCATTATCACTTAACGCACCCAAAGTAGCCACGACCTAGCTCGTTCACCAGGTAGCCCTCCCACGCGTCGTTGCCGGCAGCAGCTGGGATCTTGACTAGCAGCGGACTGCCACACTTGCAACTCCTCGCTCCCGACGCCATCGTCACGTGAGGAGGCTTGTTCACAGCAGAGCATTTCGCACAGAACAGCGAATCCTCCGGCGGCTGCATGTGGATGTTGGCGGCAAAGTGTAATCAGCTTAGAATGAAATCAAGCTCGTAATTATAAGAGAAAGAAAAGCCACTGCACCGGTGACCGAAAGCCGCTGAGAAGATAATCTGTACTGCCCCAATCCAGCGAAAGCCGTGGCTTGAACTTCGCATCTTCACGCACAGATGCGTTGATTTCGAAACAAAAATTCGAATATTAATATTGATTATAATCAAGCTGCTCTCACGCACCACCGACGTTCAGCTTCAGCTCGCGGACTTTGCCGGCAGAGCAAGTTATCTCCGAGAAGCCGTATTGAGCGAGAGTCATCGCTGCACGGTCATTTGGGCCGTTTTGAAATAGCCGAAAAGCGTTTGGCGCAAGTTCTGGCGGAATCTCGACCGTGATCTCCGTGCTTCGTTGTCTCACACTTCGGAACACAGCACTTGAACTCCTTATGAGCTGCGCTCGGTGTATGAATTGCGCTGATCGACGACGAGAGCTCACATGTACAAGACGAACCAATGCAGCGCTGAGCAGAGCAACGGCAGAGCACAGGTCTACCACACCGATGTTGCTGTCGATGTGTGCGGTCACTTGCACTTGCGGACCCGATCGTGCATCTCCAAAATCGGGATGGGGGGTCGGTGAACAGTTCAGCCGGTCTCGCAGTTCTTGAACTTGCAGGTACCCCCAGCCGTCATCAGAGCCAAGGAAGGCTGTGTGAATGCGATTCAGGCTACGCGTGCATGGGGAGGCTGCCGAATAATTGCATGCAAATTCGAACCGGAAGGGATAATGCCCGAAAATACGCCTGGAAGCTTTAATGCACTGAAAAGCTCCTTTGCACTCTTAATCGTGCAAATCGGCTGCAGCTCACCGTGCTGCATCAAGTGATCATGAAGACCATGCACATGATCAAGGTTAAGCTGAAAGACGGTGCGCAGACAACATATGCATGTATGAGCGCACCCGTATGCAGGAGGCCAGAAGCTTTCGGAGTGCGGCCCCCGCGTGATCAGTGAAGCTTGCGAACTCCCCTGTGCCCGAGTGGAGACGCTCGGCCAGCCCGAGCGCATCCGGGCTGTCCATCGCGACTTCGACGGCATCGCCGACCAGCATCGAGACCGCAACGAGAGCAGTGCAGTAGATATCGAAGCGGGGACTCATCGCCAAGTGCTGATTTGCAGACAGCGCATGAGCGCGATATAACAGAAATCGACAGCGAGTTGGATAGAAGGAGAGTCGGTGCGCACAGGATCACGGGGGACGAGGCTTGCATTGAACCCGCACGGCACAAGGGGGACTTCACCGTGAGCGTGTGGGTTCAAGGACCTCCGGAACGCCAGACCGAAATCGTCCAACATGAACCTTGCCACGCGTTTCGTCGTCAATAATCAACCGCGATTGCGCAGGTGCTGGCAGCACACTCACTGCGGGTAGCTGTATTCTGCCTCTGCCCTCGCAACAAGGACGTTCTCGCATGTAATATCGAAGTGCACGAGCTGCGCATCCTCGTGGACTGCAGTGAGAATGAGCGACATCTGCGAAATGCACGCGCATGAGAAAAATGACTCGTAGAAGTCTGAATTTTCGATTGATTAATTTAATTTTGGACTGGGGCAGCTGCGCGTGCAGCAATGTTTCTGATGACCTGCTCAAGAAACGAGACGACATGGGGAACGGGAAAGGCAGCGCCGTGATTTCTCTGCATTTGTGCTTTGATGCTGTGCGTTTTCAATCAAAAGGTCAGGAAACGTATCGTAGTTTATAGATATCGATAATGATCGATATGTACATGTATCTGGAGCGAGCATGAACAGATCTAGATCACGAACCTTTCTCCCGCACAGAGCGTCTTTGCGATTGCAAACGGAGCCCTTTTAAGCTCTGAGTGGTCCAAGAGGGCGGCGACGCCATAGAGTCGGAGTCTCGCTGCCAGTTTGAGAGCCCGATATTCGGCGTTCCAGGATGCGCCCCCGACTCTGCAGGAGCACAGAGAATGACCGAGTGAGTGCGGCTAGCAGAAGGCATAAAAGCTGCAGAACTAGAAGAGAGACTCACGCTTTAAACACTTTCATGGCCACTGGGTTCCACTGGACCTCGGGGCGGTTGCTGCAGCAGAGAGCGCGGAAGACGCGGCCGGCCGCGCCCTCGCCGAGCGGCCGCTCGAGGGCGTACCGCCGCTCGGGCTGCAGGAGGTGCTGGAGGTCGGGCGGGATCTGCACGGCGAGCTGCTGCTGCGGCTGCGGCGTGATGATCTCGAGCGGCTGGAGGACGCCGGGCACGAGAAGGGGCGCCCCGCACGGCGCGGGGCAGCTCCCGGGCTGGAAGAGGCCATCGTGGTCGCACTGCTGGAACCAGGTGCAGGTCGGACAGCACCGTCTGTGTACGCGCGCGCCGTGTTACGTATACGCATATACTATATCTACGCTATACGTATATATGCGATCGCGCAAACGCTATGGCTAGCACTCCACTTATTATTCGGAATTGGTAGGTCCATAAGACTCCATATCTAACTAAGTACATATGAACGCACCCGCGCCCGCCGACTGTGTTTGCCATCATGTGCACAGTGCACTGATCGCGAGTCGCGATCGGCTGGTCGATTCGCGGCCTGCGCGCGCGCATATGGAAAAAGTCAATTGCAAGATCGATATCGATATCATGGATTGGGGATCTGAACTTTGTTGTTTTAATGATAACAATATTAATGCACATATGCGTATACGTATGCATAAGGTATCGATCATGAGCTGCAATCTAAGCTTGGCTGCAACTCGCGATCGAACGTATACGTATACATGTACATATGCATTCGCATGGTACGTTTCGGTACCGGTATAAGCACGTACGGTTCAATATTAATGATCGCGACCGTGCGTGCAGGCGCTCCCACGCGTTCCTGTTTGCAGATGATATCGATATCCGATGTCGATCGGACTCCGAGACCCGGGATCGGAGCGCGCAGCTCGGCTATGCTGCCTGGCCGACGATATCAATCAGATGATCGCTGAGACCGATCGATCGGCCGCTCCCGATCCTCAGTTGCTAGAAGCGCTCGGGCGCTGGCTGGCTCGGCGGCTGCACCGCTGGATGATCGGCTGGATGATCGCTTCAGCGAGCGTACGCAGTGAGCACTAAGCCCAGCTGCAGCGCTACTGCGCGCGGGCCAGTCTGCGGCGCTATAAGCCTTGAAGGCGCCCCGGGCCCCGCGCGCGAGGGCCGCGACGTTGACCGACTGCGCTAGCCTAGTACTAGGCTAGTAGCGCTGCGCATTCAGTAAGCTGCTGATGCCATGATCATGATGATGATCGGATATCGATGGGACTCATCGCCATGGGAGATGACCGCACTGCGCTGCTCTGCGCATGCTCATTGCCAGCTCATCGCATCCGGAAGCCGTATAGAAGCGTACCCGGGGCAAGCCACGTGCGCCAATTTCAACAAGATCTTTGCAACTGAATCGAGGATGCATGAATAGCAAATTGCCTGGACGCATGAATCGCAAATTAAATGAGCCAGGCCCCCGTCGCGCCGGGCCCGCGCCGCGGGGCCAGCCCCCGCGGCTGGCCCCCGGGCCCCGGCCCTGCCAGGCTGCCCGGGGCCCGGGCTGCCCGGGCGGCCGGGCCTGCCCCGGCCCCCGATTCCGCGAACCCCACCGGCGCCGGGCCCGGGGGCGCGGCCCGCGCGCCGGCCGGCGGCGGCCCGGCGCCCCGGCCACCGGCTCGGGGCCGGCCCCGGGCCGGGCCCGGCCCGGCCCCGGCCCCCGCCGCCCCCGGACCGGCCCGGGCCGGGGCCGGGCGGCCGATAGCGGAGATCTAGAGCTTGAGGCGCTTGCAGTTTCGAGCGCAGGCCTTCTTGCATTCTAATTGCGTTCGACCTTAGGGGCTACCTACATATAGCTCCGACTGGCGACCGGCCGTCACGGCGCCTCTGTACTGCCCGCCGGGGCCCCGAGCTCGAGCTCGAGGGAGGTCGCCTGGGGCGCCGGGGCCGGCTGCGCGCCGCCGTCGGAGTCGCCCCCGAACGCCGCGACCTCCCCGTTCGCCACGCGCCGCAGGTGCGCCGCCGCCTCCGGCCCTGCCCCCGCCCGCCTCGGCAAACGGATCTAGGACGGGCTCCAGTCGGGGGCGGGGCGGGGCGGGGGCACCGGTGTGCTCGACCATGGCGGCGAGGATAGAGTCGGGGCGGGCGAGCAGCGCCGCCGGCGTGTCGAACTCCGCCAGCACCCTGCCCCCGCCTCGTCGTCAGTCTTCGTCCGGGGCCCCCGCCACCCTCGCTATTATACCCGCCCCCCCCGCTGCCCCCCCCCCCCCCCCCCCCCCCCCCCCCACCCCTCTCCCTCCCCAGCCCCCGGGACGCGGCGCCGCGGACCCTTTGTCGAGCACGAGGATGCGGTCGCTGTCCATCTGCGCGGCGCGGGGCGCCCGTGAGCCTCCGAGGCGGGCGGGCGGGCGGCCGCTGGGGGCGCACGACGGTGTTGAGGCGGTGGGCGATGGTGAGGACCGTGCAGGAGGCGAACTGGCGCCGGATCGTCCGCTGGATCTGCGCGTCCTGCGCCGCCATGCCTCAGGAAGAGAGGAGACGCGGGGCGGGGGGCGGGCGGACGGTCTCGACGTCGATGTTGGCGGTGGCCTCGTCGAGGAGGAGGACGCGGGGCCGCCGCAGCACGGCCCGCGCCACGCACACCAGCTGCCGCTGCCCGACCGAGAGGTTGCCGCCGCCCTCGGCGACGCTCCCGTCGAGGCCCTCGGGGAGGGCCTGGACGAGGGGCCGGAGCTGGCAGAGCTCGAGGGCGCGCCAGAGCTCCTCGTCGGGGGCCCGCCCCGTCGGGTCCAGGTTCTCTCGCACGCTGCCCCCGAACAGCACCTGCCCGCCCCTCGCCTCTCAGGCCGAGGCGGCGCCCCGGGGGCGGCGGGGGCGGGGCGGACCGGGTCCTGCGGGATGATCGCGATGCGCGAGCGCAGGTCTGGCCCCGGCCGGCCTCGTGGTCAGCCGGCGGGGTGCGGGTGGCCGGCTCGGCGGGCGGGGCGGGGGGCACCGGCGAGGCCGATGGAGGCGAGGTCGGTGCCGTCGATCAGGACGCGCCCCGCCGCCGGCTCCACCAGCCGCAGCAGCGCCAGCATCAGGCTGGCCCCGCCCTCAGCCCGTGGGGAGGGGGGTGGGGGGGCGGGGGGGGGGGGGGGGTGGGGGGGCGGCCTGCTCTTGCCGGCGCCGGTGCGCCCCACGACGCCGACCTTCTCCCCGGGGCGCACCGCGAAGCTCACGCCTGCGCCCCGCCGGAGCCCTTGAGAGGAAGCGCGGGGAGAGGCCTCGAGCTCCTGGGAGCCGGGGGGAAAGGGGGCGGGCCCTTGAGGACGGGGTCGAGGCCCTCGCGGTAGCGCATGACGAGGCCCTCCACCTCCACGCGCCCCTCCACCGGCCACTCGGCGGGCGGCCGCCGCCCCTTCACCACCGCCGCCGCCTCGACGGGGATCCCGCTGTACTCCAGCTGCCTCTGCCCGCCCCCGCCCCGCGTCAGCCGCGCCGGCGTCCCCGCGGCGGGCGCGCTCGCTGGCTGGCGCGGGCACCTCGACGCCGCTCATGCGGCCCTCGAGCTCGGCGGAGAAGCGGACGGTCCTGGGATGGCGGCACACGCCGGCGGCTCGGCGACAAAGCGCCTCGGGAGGGGTGGCGGGCGGGGGCCGCACATGGAGAGGACCTGGGTGATGCTGAGGGAGTAGGCGAGCACGAGCCCCGCCGTCCCTGCGCCCCGCTAGCTCAGCGCCCCGGCGCGGGGCCGGCGGGGTGGGAGGAGGGCGGGGCGGGGCGCGGCGCGCCGGCGTTGATGCCCGCCTCGCGGCCCGAGACGGAGAGCATCGCGACGATGAGGAGGATGCAGGCCGACATCGCGTCCAGCCGCAGGTTCAGCCTGCGGGCGCGCGCGCCGGCCACCCGTGAACTCGCGCTCGGGGCAAGCACGGCGCAGCGCGCGGGCGCACCAGCGGTTGGCGACCTGCATCATGTAGAAGGCTCTGCGGGCGCAACGTCAGGGGCGGCAGGCCGCCGGCGGGGAGGCCGAGCGGGGCGGGGCAGGGCGGGGGCGCGCCGGTTGTTCTTGTCGGTGCGCTCGTCGTTGACGCGCGTGAAGCGCTCCTGCACGCCGTACGCCCTGCGCCGCCGCCGCCGCCCGCCGCCCGCTGCCCCGCTCAGCCCGCGCGCGGGCCGCCTGGGCGGGGCGGGGATCCGGACCGGATGGTGGAGACGCCGGTGAGGGTCTCTCCGAAATTCGTGTAGACCGGCGATTTAGAGACCGACTGCGGGCCGGGCGGCGTCTCGGCGGGGGCGCGGGGCGGGGCGGGGCGGGGGGCGGGGGCGGGCCTCGAGGCGCTGGAGCTCGGTGGAGGTGCGCCGGTAGAAGCGCTGCACGTAGAAGTAGAGCGCCCCTGCCCGCCCCCGCGAGGCGCGCCCCCCTCAGAGCGCTCAAGGCGGGGCGCGGCAGCGCGGCGAGCTGCGCGGCGAGCTGCGCGCACCGAGGGGCGCCACGGCGATGAGGAGCCAGGGGAGGTACCCGCACACGATCCCGATGATCGAGAGCACTGCGCGGCCCGTCAGAGCGCGCCCTCCGGGGGCGGGCTGGGGCGGCGCGCACGGCCGAAGAGCGTGTTGAAGAACTGCTCGGCCGACGTCGCCAGCAGCTGGTCCACCTGCCCGTCCGCCCGCCCCGCGCTCAGCCCCGGGGGCGCGCTGGCGAGCGGGAGCAGGGCGGGGCGGGCGGGCGGGCCTGGTCGGTGTCCTTGGAGAAGCGGTTGAGGATGCGCCCCGCCGGCGTCGTGTCGAAGAAGGACATCGGCGCCCGCAGCACCCTGCGCCCCCGCGCCCCCGCCGGCGTCAGCGGCCGGCGGTGTGCGCCGGGCGCGTCGGGCGGGAGCTGGCGCCGGCTGCGGACCGGAGGGCCATGGCGTGGTAGAGGTTGCGCGCCGCCCGCACCGTCACCTGCGCGCGCGCCGTTGGAAGCAGCAGGGCCGGGCCGGGCCGGGCGGGCGGGCGCACGGCGGCGAAGGCGAGGGCGCGGGCGAAGACGGTGAGGGCGAGCGCCCCGCTCCAGCCGGCGTAGAGCGCCAGGTACCACCGCTCGCCCGGGTCCGGCTGCCCAGCCCCGGCCCCTCAGCATAGGCGGCGCGGGGCGCGCGGGGCGGCCGCTCCGACCTGGATCTGGCGGCCCGTCCAGACGCTGAGCCTGCGCGTGCGCGCCGGGCGGGGTCAGCGAGCGAGCGAGCGGGCGCAGTGGCGTGCGGCGGCGCCGCGCGGGCGGGCGAGCGATGGCGAACCAGACGTCTGCGGGGAGGGGGCGTCAGCGCGAAGAGGGAGCGGGGGGGCGGGGGCGCAAAGAGCAAACGAAGCGGGGCGCGCCGTTGCCGGCCATGGTGCCCTGGCCGAGGACGTAGAGGAGGAGGAGGAGGAGGAAGGAGGCGGCCCCGCCCGCCGCCGAGAGGTACCCCGCGTACACCCGCACCGACACCTGCGCGCGCCGTGCCCCGCTCGACACCGGCAGCGCCCTGCGGGGGCGACTGCTGGGTCGCGCCGCACCCGCCCGGAGGCCTTGGTTTCCGCCAGCACGAGGGTCCCCGCCCCGCCGCCCGCCCCGCCCTTCTCCCCGCCGCCCCCCCCGCCCTTCTCCCCCGCCTTCTCTGCCCCGGCGGTGCCTGCCGACTCTCCGGGAGCCGCCTCGGGACCCTCGCCCTCGCCCTCGCCCTCGTCCGCGGCGCCGCGCTGGTGCTTCCCGTGGCCGTACGCCGCCATCAACTCCGCGAACGCCTGCGCGGGGGCCGTCTGCCCGGGCGTGCGCGGCGGGGCGGGGCTGGGCGGGCAAGGCGGGGCGGGGCGGGCCTGGCCGCCGGCCATCAGCTCGTCGTAGGTGCCGGCCTCAGCAACGCGGCCGGCCTTCAGGACGTAGCTGTCGGAGGCGCTGTCGGCAGGCGGTGGGGAGCGGAGCGGGGGGCTGGCGGGAGCGCACATGCGATCCGCGGCGTGCACGAAGTGCAGCTGGTTCGTCACCTGCGCGCGCCCCCGTCGGAATCGGTGTCGAGAAGGAGGGGCCGCAGCGGCGGGCGCACGAGGACGCGGGTCTTCTTGGCGAGGGCCCCGCAGACGCAGCGCTCAAACAGGTGCCGCCCCACGTGCGCGTCCACCGCGCTCAGCTGCGCCCGCCCGCCCGCGGCCGGTCGGCGCCAGCCAGAAAAGTCGGCCCGGGCGCTCCCACAGCCCCTTATTGTAAAGCGCACCGGGTCGTCAAGGATGTATACGTCGGCGTCGGCGTAGACGGCGCGGGCGAGGCTCACGCGCTGCTTCTGCCCGCCCGAGAGGTTGATCCCCTTCTCCCCGATCTCGGTCTGGTCCCCCGCGGGGAGCGCCGCGATGTCCTGCGGGGCCGGCCGGCCGGCGGGCGCGGCGTCAGAGTCGCCGGGAACGGAGCGGATCGGGCCAGAAGCCTGGGCTCGCCTGCTCGAGGGCGCAGGCGGCGAGGACGGAGCGGTAGCGCTCCTCGTCTACCGGCGAGCCGACTGCGGCCGGCGGGGTCGGCTGCGGGGCCACCGGGGGGCGGCGAGGAGGAGGAAGAGGAGGCCGGCGCGGGGCGCGGGGCGCACAGAGGACGTTCTCCCGCAGCGACGCGTTGATGATCCACGCCTGCGGCTCCGCTCAGAGGCTCCGGCCGGCGAAGCGGGGCGGGGCGGGGCGGGGCGGGAGGAGGCGCGCCTGCTGCGCGACGTAGGCGATGCGGCCCGTAACGCCGGCCTGCGGGGCCAGCGGCGCTCAGCGACGTCCCGGCGCCGGAGGGCCGGGGGCGCGCGCGCCTCGCCGGCGAGGCGGCGCATGTCGCCGAGCAGGGCCGACACCAGGCTGCTCTTCCCGCTCCCCACCTGCCCCGCGCCCGCTCGAGCCGGCTGGCTCTGCGGTCCGAGGGCGCGCGTGCGGACCGGCCCGACGACGGCGACGAGCTGCCCCGCCCGCGCCTCGAAGTCGACCCCTCCAGCGCCGGGCCCGCCGCCGCCGCCGCCTTCCCGCCCCGCCTGCCGCCCCGTCGGGCGCCCACCGCGAGGGGCGACGGAGGTGGCGACTGGCGCCGGCGGCGGGCGCGCGCGCGCACCTCCTGCGGCGTGCTGCGCTCCGCAGCCTTCTCGTCTTCGACCTGAGCGCCCTCGATGAGACGGGACCGGGGCCCGGTGCTGTTGGCGGCGGGGCGGCACCTTGCCGCGGGGCGGCGGCCCTTGCGGGCCCGCGGCGGGGCCTCGGCCTTCTTCGGCGGCGCGGCGTCCCACTGGAACGTCCCTGCGCGCCGGTCCGGCGGTCAGGCGGCCGTCCTCGGCCCTGCCCCGCCCCGCCCCGGCCGCGGCCCCGGGCCGCCGCACCGCCGCGTATGAAGGCGCCGGGCTCGCGGTCGCCGGCGGCCGCCGCAGGCGGCGGCGGGGCCTGCATCTCGGGCAGCAAGAGGAAGTCGACGATCTGGTGGCGGGGCCGGTGGGCCCGAAGGCCATCGCGAGGGAAGGCGGGCAGAGGCGGGGGGAGGGGGGGTGGCGCACGCGGCGGACGGCGACCTTGAGCTGGGCGACCATGGAGAGCACGACGGGGAAGTAGGTCAGGGGCAGCCGCAGCACGTTGAACAGCGCCAGCGCCGTGAACACCTGCCCCCCCGCACCGCCCCGTCGCCTCGCGTGGCATCGCGCGGGACTCGGGGCGGGCGGGGGCGGGGCGGGGGCGCGCCTTGTAGGGCTGCATCTCGCCCTCGGTGAGGGAGTATGTGGCGAACGTCACGAGGGCCGTCAGCGACGGTGTCACGAACATCTGCCGCCAGCGCCCGCGAGTGAGGGGGCGCCGGGGGGGCGGGGGCGAGCGAGCGGACCAGGAAGACGATGCATGCGCGCAAGTACGCCTGCCGCCGGCGGCCGCTCAGATGCAGCGGAGCGGGGCGGGTCGGGGAGGGGCGGGCTGCTGCCTGGTGGAGGAGTAGGCGGCACTCGCGGCCCCGCACCTCGTCCACCTTCGCCAGGAAGAACTGCTCCCACGCTGCGGCCCCCGACCCAGATGCTGAGCCCAGCCGGCGGCGCCAGCGAGCCGTCGGTGAGGGCGGACCGTAGAACTTGATGACGCGGATGCCCTGCACGACCTCGTTCATCACGGCCACCCGCTCGTCGCTGCCGAGGCCCGAGCCTGAGAGGGGCCGGTGGGCGGCGCGGCGCGGCGCGGGCGGCGCGCCTGAGCTTGGTCTGGAGGGCGCGCAGCTTGGCGGTCCGCGCGGCGATGAAACCTGCGGGGGCCGTCAGCCGGCGAGGCCGCCGGCGCGGCCGGCCGGCCCGAGGGCGCGCCGTTGATGGGGAAGAGGACGAGCATGAGGGCGACGCCCACGAGGGCCTGCGCGCCGCGCGGCGTGAGAAATCGGCGCAGGGGCGGCGGATTCGAAGCGGGGGCGGGGGCCGGGGCGGGCGGGGGCGGGGGCGGGGGCGGGCCTGCCAGCCGATGACCCAGATGAGGAGGCCGAGGACCACGAAGATCACCAGGGGCGCGATCCACAGCATCTGCGAGGGCCGAGAGGTAGGAGTGAGCGGGGAGGCGGCGCGGCGCGGGGGGCGCAGCGGGTGGGCGCGCGGGGGCGCGCGCCTGGATGATGAGAGAAACCTCCGCGAACCTGCGCGGGGCGCGCGCGCGGTGGGCGGGGGGCGGTTTGTGTGTGTTTGAGGGGGGGGGGGGGGGGGGGGGGGGGCGGGGAGGCCGGGCCGGGGGCGGGGGGGGGGGGCGCGGGCGGACCGCTGGCAGTCGGTGGCCATGAGGTTGGTGATCTGACCGACGGTGGCGCCCTGGCGGGCCCCGTTGTCGAGCACGAGGGCCTTCCGGTAGACCTCCGCCGAGAGCGCCGAGCGCATCTCCATCCCCGACCGGAAGTTGAGCAGCAGCGAGTGCTGCTCCCCCATCCCCAGGTCAGCAGCGGCGGCGGCAGCGCCGCCGGCGTCGTGGCGGGCGCCGGCGCACCGCGTTCACAAAGGCGCCGATGAGGGGCGCCACGAAGAGGGCCGCCGCGAGGGCGTACCCGTGCCAGCGCTCCGCCCGCGGGTCCACCACGAACTTCAGGATCTCCCTCATGATCAGCGGGCTGCGCGGAGCGTCTCAGCGGCGCCGGAGCGGCCCGCGCGGCCGGTGGGAACAGCGCCGAGGCGCACTTTCCGACGGCGACGGCTGCGGGAGGCGCGGCGTGAGGCGGCGGAAAGCGGCGGCGGGGGAAGGAGGCGGGGGCGTCGGGCGCGCGCGCACCCCAGTACGAGAATTGCATCATACCCGTCACCGCCAGCGTCCCGCGGTACACCCTCCATAGCGACCGGTACAGCGACGGCCTGCGCGTGAAGGGCGCACGTTAGCGATGGGCGCGGCATTTGAGAGTACGCTACTAGGCCGAACCTCTCAGGCCGCAGCTGCAGCTCGCGCTCCCACTCGCGCTTCCAAGAGCGCCATACCCGCTCAGTGAGCACATCCTCGCGGACCGGAGGCAGATCTTCGAACTCCAGAACCTGTGCCGCACGCGCGCATGCATATGAGATCTAGAGAAGAAGCACGTGATAGAAGATGGGCGTATGCGCACTTGCCGGTTGCCGCTGCGTCGCACGCGTGCGGGAGAGGTAAGGGCGTGCATCACACGCCGCCTGCGCGCAGGGGAAGCGCATTCGCCTCACCGTGCGAGGAGGTAGGTAGCCCAGCCGAAAGTGATCCGGGAGATGGGGCCCGCGCGCTCCTCGGGGCTCACATCCTCCGGCGAGCTCTCCTCCTCGGCTGCAGGCGGCAGCCCTCCGATGGCCCCCTTCATGCCCGCGGCCGGGATGCGCTCAAGCTAACCTCCGCCGACGGCCAGCTCAGCGGGGGCGCATGCGCAGATCTGACGTCGTTCGACGTCGCGAACAGCTCGTCGTCAGCCGGGGAGCTTGCGAGCGTGGGGTACAGCGGCATCAGCCGGGTCTCCGCGCCGCAATCTGCAGCTGGGGCGGGGGGCTTCATCGCACTTGGTCCTCGAGCTCATGCACGCGGATCCCATTTGTCATCCCAACTGCAGCGCCTCGAAAGCATGAGCTCTGCCTTCGGGCTAGCGGAGGACATCGCACCCACTCGGGCGCTCCCATCGGAGCTGCTGGGCCTAATCTTCTCTCACCTCGACGCGCGGCAGCGCTGCCGCGCCTCGCTGGCCTGCAGAAGATGGCGAGCGGCCGCCCTTGAGCCTCCGCACAGCGTGAGCCTCGAGCTTACGTGAGCCCTGCAGCTGCGGCCTGCGGTGCCGTCAACTCCCTTCTGAGGCCGCGCGCAGCGTCGTCGCAGATCTATGGGAGGGCGACGCCGCCGGCGCGATCCGGCGGCGCCTCGCGCGGCTCGCGCGGGCGGCGGCGCAGGAGCGCTCCGAGCACGGCGACCTGTGGCGCCTGGAGGCCGCGGCGCTGACGCCGCTCGCCGCGCTCGCCGTGTCGGCCTCGGAGGCAGTCGCCGCCCTCCGCGGCCCGCTCTGCGCCGGCCTGCGGGAGCTCTCCCTCCGCCTCCTCGCATCCGACTCCGCCGGCCTCTCGCGCCCGCGCTCCGGCCCCCCGCTGCACGTCTTCGGCCTCGGCGCCGCCGTCCCCGCCTCCGTGCGGGCCCTGACGGTCGCCTGCGTGGCGTCGGAGCTGCAGCTGCGGGGCGCGCTCGACTCGCTCGACGCCGCCTGCTCCGAGCTCGGCCTGCACGCCCTCCCCGCCCGCCCCTCCCTGCACTCCCTCTCCGTCCTGTGCGAGGGGCGCGAGGAGGACCCGCCGTACCCCGTCGTCAGGGACCCCGACAAGGCGCGCGCGCACGACGCCCCCGAGCCGGCAGGCCGCCCCCGCCTGCGCCTCACCCGCCCGCCGCCGGCAGGTCCCGGACTTTGCCGCGCTGGAGCGCCTGGGGGCAACGCTGGACGAGGCGGCCCTGCCCCGCCTCCTCCCCCGCCTCCCCGCCCTCCGCCTCGCCCACACCCTCCGCCTCCACTCCGCCGCCGCCGCCGCCGCCGCCGCCGCCGCCGCCGGCCTCCGCTGCCGCTGCCTGCTCCTCGGCCGCCAGCTCGACGCCGCCGCCGCCCGCGACGCCGTGCGGGCCCTCTGGACCCCGACCCCGCCGCCTTCCCGGGCACCCCTGGCTCGCCGGCCTCGAGTTCGTCGGCTGCGGCGTACCTCCCGACATCGCCCCCGCCGACCTCGCCGGCGCCGACTTGCGCGTACCCCCGCCCCCTCCTGGGCCGGCCGGCCCCGCCTGACCCGCGCGCGCCGCGCAGCATCGGCGTGCACCTCGGCGCGATCGGCCCCGCGGCCCTCGACTGGATCACGCGTGCGCGTGTACCCCCCCCGCCCCTGCATGTGCCCCCCGTCCGCCTGAGGCCCCGCAGGCGTCCCGACCCTCTCCGTCCTCGACCTCTCCCGTGTCCGAATCGACGGTGTACCCCCAGGTTCGCTCCCTCCGGCACATGTACCCCTTTCCTTTTCCTTCCCCTGAGCGGCTCGCAGGGGCCTTCGCGGAGGCGCTGGGGCGGCTGCCGCCCGAGGCGCGGGTGGCGCTGCGGCCGGCGCCGGAGTCCTCCTGGGCCCCTCCCGAGCTCTGCGCCCTGCTGCGCGCCCTCGCGGCCGCCCCGCGGCTGCTGCGCGGCGTCGACGTGGACCTCTCCGAGTACCCCGCGCTCCCCGACGAGGTGGCCCGCGAGCGCGAGCGCCTCTGGCTCGCCCAGGCCGCCGCCGCCCCGTGGCCCCACGGCAGCCAGGGCCCCGCCATGGCCACGCTCTAGATCTAGCGAGCTCGGCCGCATGTCCCGGCTATCCCCTCGTGGAATGTACTTGTGTATGTACAAGTTGAAAAGAAAATTTTAATTTGTGCGTGTTGATTGAAGGGCCCCCTAATTATGATCAATGAATCAATGAAGGGGCGGCCAGGCGCGGCGCCGGCACGGGGCCGGAACGACGGGGGCCCCCGGCCCGGACAACCTCAACTCTACATGAAGACTGCTGTCTGCAGCTTGCGCTCGCTTGGCGTGGCCCGGCGCCTGGGCCGACAGCCTGGCAGACTTCAAATACCTCGCGAATGTTATCAGCTCGGTACTCGAGCTCGAAACAACGCTCTCGTACATACAGGGGAAGCGTGCACGCGCGCGTGGGATCGCAGCGGGCGGGCATCATGAGCGGGGCCCCGGTGCTCCTTCGGGAGCTGAAGAGCCTTGCGGATCCTCCTCCGCCGCCGCCGGCTCCCCCTCCTCCTGCCCCTCCTCCTAATCGCCCTCCTCCCCCTCCTCCTCATCACCCTGCTCCCCTTCATCTTCCTCCTCCTCCTCCTCGTCCTCCTCGGCCTCGTCCTCCTCCTCCTCCTCCTCCTCCTCCTCCTCCTGCGACTCTTCCTCCTCGTCCTCGCCGTCCTCCGGAGGATCCGCTTCCGGCTCCTCCTCCCCCACGAAATCGAACCCGAGCTCCCTGCCGGCCGCCGTCCCTCGTGAGCAGCGGCCCGATCGAAAGCGACAGAACGCGCGGGCAGCACAGAAAGTGTACGTAGAGGGCGTCGGCGCACCGGAAAGCTGGCGCGACCGTGCGCGCGAAATTCAAAGTCGCGGCACGCGTAAATCGCGGTGTCTCGAAAGACATGCTGAGCTCTCCGATCAAGGTTCGAGCGACAATGTACGTCTGTGGAAGACATGTTAGAGATCGCCGGGCTGGCAGCCGTCTTGCGGACTCTCTCTAGCCACACGGTATCGGCGAGCGCACCTTGCGGGCGGACTGCGCGAGGCCGGCTCGATCGCTGTCGGAGAGCTGCGGCGCCGCGTCCCGCGCAGCGCGGCGGCGATCGCCCTGGCCTTCCTGAGCGAGTAGGCGGCGACGATCGCGTGGGAGACGACGCCGTGCAGGGCGTGGCCCTCCTCCTGCCGGCCCCGGCAGCGTCACCCGCGGGTGACGAATCCGAAGCGCGAGCGAGGGCGCATGCGTGTGCAGGAGCGCTCACCAGGGGGAAGCGCAGGATGGTCTCGACGACGAGCCGCAGGACGGGGCTCCCCAGCAAGCCGAGCGAGTAGAAGCGGCGGCCGCGGCAGTGGAGGGCACCGCGGCACTCGGGATGCCAGCCGATGACCCAGATGAGGAGGCCGAGGACCACGAAGATCACCAGGGGCGCGATCCACAGCATCTGCGAGGGCCGAGAGGTAGGAGTGAGCGGGGAGGCGGCGCGGCGCGGGGGGCGCAGCGGGTGGGCGCGCGGGGGCGCGCGCCTGGATGATGAGAGAAACCTCCGCGAACCTGCGCGGGGCGCGCGCGCGGTGGGCGGGGGCGGTTTGTGTGTGTTTGAGGGGGGGGGGGGGGGGGGGCGGGGGAGGCCGGCCGGGGCGGGGGGGGGGCGCGGGCGGACCGCTGGCAGTCGGTGGCCATGAGGTTGGTGATCTGACCGACGGTGGCGCCCTGGCGGGCCCCGTTGTCGAGCACGAGGGCCTTCCGGTAGACCTCCGCCGAGAGCGCCGAGCGCATCTCCATCCCCGACCGGAAGTTGAGCAGCAGCGAGTGCTGCTCCCCCATCCCCAGGTCAGCAGCGGCGGCGGCAGCGCCGCCGGCGTCGTGGCGGGCGCCGGCGCACCGCGTTCACAAAGGCGCCGATGAGGGGCGCCACGAAGAGGGCCGCCGCGAGGGCGTACCCGTGCCAGCGCTCCGCCCGCGGGTCCACCACGAACTTCAGGATCTCCCTCATGATCAGCGGGCTGCGCGGAGCGTCTCAGCGGCGCCGGAGCGGCCCGCGCGGCCGGTGGGAACAGCGCCGAGGCGCACTTTCCGACGGCGACGGCTGCGGGAGGCGCGGCGTGAGGCGGCGGAAAGCGGCGGCGGGGGAAGGAGGCGGGGGCGTCGGGCGCGCGCGCACCCCAGTACGAGAATTGCATCATACCCGTCACCGCCAGCGTCCCGCGGTACACCCTCCATAGCGACCGGTACAGCGACGGCCTGCGCGTGAAGGGCGCACGTTAGCGATGGGCGCGGCATTTGAGAGTACGCTACTAGGCCGAACCTCTCAGGCCGCAGCTGCAGCTCGCGCTCCCACTCGCGCTTCCAAGAGCGCCATACCCGCTCAGTGAGCACATCCTCGCGGACCGGAGGCAGATCTTCGAACTCCAGAACCTGTGCCGCACGCGCGCATGCATATGAGATCTAGAGAAGAAGCACGTGATAGAAGATGGGCGTATGCGCACTTGCCGGTTGCCGCTGCGTCGCACGCGTGCGGGAGAGGTAAGGGCGTGCATCACACGCCGCCTGCGCGCAGGGGAAGCGCATTCGCCTCACCGTGCGAGGAGGTAGGTAGCCCAGCCGAAAGTGATCCGGGAGATGGGGCCGCGCGCTCCTCGGGGCTCACATCCTCCGGCGAGCTCTCCTCCTCGGCTGCAGGCGGCAGCCCTCCGATGGCCCCCTTCATGCCCGCGGCCGGGATGCGCTCAAGCTAACCTCCGCCGACGGCCAGCTCAGCGGGGGCGCATGCGCAGATCTGACGTCGTTCGACGTCGCGAACAGCTCGTCGTCAGCCGGGGAGCTTGCGAGCGTGGGGTACAGCGGCATCAGCCGGGTCTCCGCGCCGCAATCTGCAGCTGGGGCGGGGGGCTTCATCGCACTTGGTCCTCGAGCTCATGCACGCGGATCCCATTTGTCATCCCAACTGCAGCGCCTCGAAAGCATGAGCTCTGCCTTCGGGCTAGCGGAGGACATCGCACCCACTCGGGCGCTCCCATCGGAGCTGCTGGCCTAATCTTCTCTCACCTCGACGCGCGGCAGCGCTGCCGCGCCTCGCTGGCCTGCAGAAGATGGCGAGCGGCCGCCCTTGAGCCTCCGCACAGCGTGAGCCTCGAGCTTACGTGAGCCCTGCAGCTGCGGCCTGCGGTGCCGTCAACTCCCTTCTGAGGCCGCGCGCAGCGTCGTCGCAGATCTATGGAGGGCGACGCCGCCGGCGCGATCCGGCGGCGCCTCGCGCGGCTCGCGCGGGCGGCGGCGCAGGAGCGCTCCGAGCACGGCGACCTGTGGCGCCTGGAGGCCGCGGCGCTGACGCCGCTCGCCGCGCTCGCCGTGTCGGCCTCGGAGGCAGTCGCCGCCCTCCGCGGCCCGCTCTGCGCCGGCCTGCGGGAGCTCTCCCTCCGCCTCCTCGCATCCGACTCCGCCGGCCTCTCGCGCCCGCGCTCCGGCCCCCCGCTGCACGTCTTCGGCCTCGGCGCCGCCGTCCCCGCCTCCGTGCGGGCCCTGACGGTCGCCTGCGTGGCGTCGGAGCTGCAGCTGCGGGGCGCGCTCGACTCGCTCGACGCCGCCTGCTCCGAGCTCGGCCTGCACGCCCTCCCCGCCCGCCCCTCCCTGCACTCCCTCTCCGTCCTGTGCGAGGGGCGCGAGGAGGACCCGCCGTACCCCGTCGTCAGGGACCCGACAAGGCGCGCGCGCACGACGCCCCCGAGCCGGCAGGCCGCCCCCGCCTGCGCCTCACCCGCCCGCCGCCGGCAGGTCCCGGACTTTGCCGCGCTGGAGCGCCTGGGGCAACGCTGGACGAGGCGGCCCTGCCCGCCTCCTCCCCCGCCTCCCCGCCCTCCGCCTCGCCCACACCCTCCGCCTCCACTCCGCCGCCGCCGCCGCCGCCGCCGCCGCCGCCGCCGGCCTCCGCTGCCGCTGCCTGCTCCTCGGCCGCCAGCTCGACGCCGCCGCCGCCCGCGACGCCGTGCGGGCCCTCTGGACCCCCGACCCCGCCGCCTTCCCCGGGCACCCCTGGCTCGCCGGCCTCGAGTTCGTCGGCTGCGGCGTACCTCCCGACATCGCCCCCGCCGACCTCGCCGGCGCCGACTTGCGCGTACCCCCGCCCCCTCCTGGGCCGGCCGGCCCCGCCTGACCCGCGCGCGCCGCGCAGCATCGGCGTGCACCTCGGCGCGATCGGCCCCGCGGCCCTCGACTGGATCACGCGTGCGCGTGTACCCCCCCCCGCCCCTGCATGTGCCCCCCGTCCGCCTGAGGCCCCGCAGGCGTCCCGACCCTCTCCGTCCTCGACCTCTCCCGTGTCCGAATCGACGGTGTACCCCCAGGTTCGCTCCCTCCGGCACATGTACCCCTTTCCTTTTCCTTCCCCTGAGCGGCTCGCAGGGGCCTTCGCGGAGGCGCTGGGGCGGCTGCCGCCCGAGGCGCGGGTGGCGCTGCGGCCGGCGCCGGAGTCCTCCTGGGCCCTCCCGAGCTCTGCGCCTGCTGCGCGCCCTCGCGGCCGCCCCGCGGCTGCTGCGCGGCGTCGACGTGGACCTCTCCGAGTACCCCGCGCTCCCCGACGAGGTGGCCCGCGAGCGCGAGCGCCTCTGGCTCGCCCAGGCCGCCGCCGCCCCGTGGCCCCACGGCAGCCAGGGCCCCGCCATGGCCACGCTCTAGATCTAGCGAGCTCGGCCGCATGTCCCGGCTATCCCCTCGTGGAATGTACTTGTGTATGTACAAGTTGAAAAGAAAATTTTAATTTGTGCGTGTTGATTGAAGGGCCCCCTAATTATGATCAATGAATCAATGAAGGGGCGGCCAGGCGCGGCGCCGGCACGGGGGCCGGAACGACGGGGGCCCCCGGCCCGGACAACCTCAACTCTACATGAAGACTGCTGTCTGCAGCTTGCGCTCGCTTGGCGTGGCCCGGCGCCTGGGCCGACAGCCTGGCAGACTTCAAATACCTCGCGAATGTTATCAGCTCGGTACTCGAGCTCGAAACAACGCTCTCGTACATACAGGGGAAGCGTGCACGCGCGCGTGGGATCGCAGCGGGCGGGCATCATGAGCGGGGCCCCGGTGCTCCTTCGGGAGCTGAAGAGCCTTGCGGATCCTCCTCCGCCGCCGCCGGCTCCCCCTCCTCCTGCCCCTCCTCCTAATCGCCCTCCTCCCCCTCCTCCTCATCACCCTGCTCCCCTTCATCTTCCTCCTCCTCCTCCTCGTCCTCCTCGGCCTCGTCCTCCTCCTCCTCCTCCTCCTCCTCCTCCTCCTGCGACTCTTCCTCCTCGTCCTCGCCGTCCTCCGGAGGATCCGCTTCCGGCTCCTCCTCCCCACGAAATCGAACCCGAGCTCCCTGCCGGCCGCCGTCCCTCGTGAGCAGCGGCCCGATCGAAAGCGACAGAACGCGCGGGCAGCACAGAAAGTGTACGTAGAGGGCGTCGGCGCACCGGAAAGCTGGCGCGACCGTGCGCGCGAAATTCAAAGTCGCGGCACGCGTAAATCGCGGTGTCTCGAAAGACATGCTGAGCTCTCCGATCAAGGTTCGAGCGACAATGTACGTCTGTGGAAGACATGTTAGAGATCGCCGGGCTGGCAGCCGTCTTGCGGACTCTCTCTAGCCACACGGTATCGGCGAGCGCACCTTGCGGGCGGACTGCGCGAGGCCGGCTCGATCGCTGTCGGAGAGCTGCGGCGCCGCGTCCCCGCGCAGCGCGGCGGCGATCGCCCTGGCCTTCCTGAGCGAGTAGGCGGCGACGATCGCGTGGGAGACGACGCCGTGCAGGGCGTGGCCCTCCTCCTGCCGGCCCCGGCAGCGTCACCCGCGGGTGACGAATCCGAAGCGCGAGCGAGGGCGCATGCGTGTGCAGGAGCGCTCACCAGGGGGAAGCGCAGGATGGTCTCGACGACGAGCCGCAGGACGGGGCTCCCCAGCAAGCCGAGCGAGTAGAAGCGGCGGCCGCGGCAGTGGAGGGCACCGCGGCAGAGGCGGCAGTCCCGGCGCTCGCACTCCCTGGCCAGGCCGAGGCTGGCGAGCAGCTCGGGGATCGTCCCATACCGCCGCTGGTGCTCCCCGATCGCCCCCGCGAGCTCCTTCAGCTCCTCTGCCGTCAGCCCGCACCCCTCCTCGGGATCGAGCGCCAGCGGGCTGACGCCGAAGCCGACACCGAGGCCCGGCGCGACCCCGAGGTCGAGCCAGGGCCTCCCCGAGGCGAGGGCCTGCGAGACCTGCGCGATCTCTCCGTACGGGCTCCCCGTCGCCGCCGTGATGTAGTGCCCGAAGCACATGAAAACCTGCTTCGTGTTCTCCACACCGCGCCACTCGGAATCGGCGTGCTCATCGTATCCCAGGGACTCGTTGCTGCGAGGGTTGAACGCAGTCAGCTCTGGCGCCGTCCGCCGAGGGCGCAGGTCGGATAGCTGCGGAGCGCGCGCACTCGACGTGCATGGCAGCGATCTCGGCGACCTTACACCAGCGCGCAAGCAGCACCATTGCCGCCACGCCCCCCGCCGTGCGCAGCTTCGTGTTCAACTCCAACGCAGCCTCCACGTGGGCCCGCTCCGGATCCTCAGAGTCCTCGTCATCGCGATCGCTGCACACACATGCGCGCGGGGGCCACGAGTCATGATCAGAGAGCTTCAGAGAGCGCGCCCCCGGCCCCCTGTGCATGGAATCATAGAGAGGCCGCCCGCACCTGAAATGGCCGAGGAGGAGGGCGCCAGCGGCCAGAACCAGGCGGGCCGTGCGCCTGCACTCCTCGGAAACGTACGGCTCCTCGTCTGCTTCGATTTCGCAGCCGCGGAGGCCTGGCACCCGAATCCGTTTCCGCTCGGGGGGCAACTCTGGCGAACACGGTCATGGCGTAGCAACCTCCACAAATCAAACACGGCGATCACCGCCGGTAAAGATCGCGCGGACGTTCTCCTTCAGCTCGCCAAGCCTCGTCTGCGCAATCGCGCTGGCTGAGGGCCGAGGTCTAGCGAGGCGCGGGACGGGCCGCGGGCGGCACCTGCAGCCATGCGCCGTAGCTCGCCCCGGCCTCCTCACCGGCGTCGGCGTTGCGGTCGGCGGCCGAGAGGGCGCCGCGGATGACCCAGAGGGCCTGTACGCAGGGGCAGGCCTTCCAGATGAGCTCCGCCAGCCGCAGCGCGTCCGCCCGGTCCTCCTCCGCTGAGGCCGAATGGGCGCACTCAATTGCAAGGGCGGCTCGCCAAGGGACACGGAGCAGAGGGGCGCACGCAGGTTGTCGGCCTGGAAGAGCTCGCGGGCGTGGATCTCCCCGAGGACGCGGCGCCAGACGGAGAACGAGGCGAGGTCGAAGTGCTCGGAGAGGAAACGCCTGGGCCCGCCGGCTGGAGACGGCCGCGACGCCGACCTTCGCCAGCAGCAAGTAGTCGCCCACGGGCTCGACCTTCCAGCCCAGGATCCTCTGCACGAGAATGCCGTACGAGCCCCACGGGTCGCCGTGGTCGTCCAGCACCGGCACGTCGTCTTCGAACTCGCCGAGGAAGCGCCCGAGGATGCGACGCCGAAGCAAAACAGGCTCGTCTGCGGATATGCCCCAGAGCTCTGCCAGGTGCGGTGCCGCGCCCTCTAAGAAGCGAAGCTGGCGCACACAGATGAGCGCGCAGCCAGAGGCGACGCCGCCGATCCGGATCGGAGGTCTATATATGGTGCCCGCGCACCGCAAAGTCGTAGTGCTTCGGATGCCTCGAGCCGAGCATCGCGGAGAATGCCAGAGGGGCGGCGCTCTCCATTTCGCCGCTCGCACCCAGCAGCGTGGCGTACCGAAGGGACCAGTCGGCGTTGACCGCGCTCAAGCACGCCGCCTTGACCGCCCGGCCGGCCTTGGCGAGCAGCTGCAGGACGATGCGCGCCACGGAGCCGGGGCCCGAGTTCTCGCGCTCGCGGCTCACGGCGACGAGCGTCGCCGCGGCTGCCTCCAGCTGCGCATCAATCCCTTCTCCTTGGCCGATCACGATGCCGTCCTTGCACAAAACCGAGCCCCCTTCGGCAGCGAGGTGCGACCGCAAGAGAGTGCCCGCAAGGCGAAGTAAGAAGGAAACATCCAAGTCACGAAAGGCCCGATCGCTTGCCCCACTGCCAAAGAATGCGAGGAGGACATCCAGTCTCGCTGACTGAATCTGTTCGAAGGGCGGAAAGAGAGAAATTAAACCGTGAGAACGAAAGTGCGGGGACACCGACGCAAAAGCGGGTGTGCTTACGAGTGGCGCTCGCTGTTTGTGAACGAAGCGGGACTGGCTCCCGAAAACTCTTGCCTTGATGAGTAGATCGCGGCAGAGCGCCCTGCGGGCGTCCGTGCCTTCATCGTTGCTCTCCAGCTCCAGCAGAGCGGTCACGAGCCGCAGGGCGTCGTCAAAGTGCCCCAGGGTGTCCAGGCGGAGAGCACACGCCAGCAGCAGCGTCTCGTACTGCTGGACCGACGCAGGCTCACATTCGCCGAGCGCGCTCAGCGCTGCACCCCGCCGAGCCGCGAGGAGCGATGTGGCGACCTCGAGGGCACGGCGGGACTGGCCATGGCCGCAGCTGACGCTTCTGGTGGCATGGGCCCGAAAAGGGCGTCTCCGATCCTGCTCAAGTAGCTGTCGTGCGGCTCGGGCTCCGCCGCATTGTAGCCTCCATCGTCCGAGCAGACCGAGGTGAGGTTCGTACTGTGAAGGTAAAACCTGGTGGCGGCTCTCATATATGCTCGAGAAGCAATCGCAAGACAGTAGCCCGCGAAAGGTGCACCTCGCTGCCAAGGCACCGAGGCCGGCGTCCTGAAGCGGCGCACACCACGAGCGAGGCCGCAAGGGCGATGCGTCTTCTTTGCTTGAGCTTGTCGAGCTCGAGCGCTCGCCACCGGCGCGGTGGTCCGCTTCAGTACTAGTGCAGGGGAGGAGCCCAGTCCTGGCGAGGCGAACGAGGGCAGCCTCAAGGGCGGCGTCGGGCCGCTGGGCGCAGGCGGCAAAGGCCTCCGCCAGCGGGAGCCCCGCAAGCCGCAGCGCCTCCGCAGACTCGCGCTCGGGGGATGCATATGGCGGCGACAAATTCGGAGGAGGGGCCGAGCGGAGTGCGAGGCCGCAGCGGACAACAAGCCGGAAGAGGTCTGCGTCGTCCAAGTTCGAGACGTGACTGCGGCCGATCTTGCTGAGCGCAACGACAGCGAGGCTGAGCCACATGTTGCTCCGCTCGTCGCCGGCATCTGCACGCTGCTGCCGAAGGGCCTCCACCGTCCTTCCAAGTGTACTGAGCGAGTCCTGTATCACGATTTTCCACTGGTGATGCTCGACATCGGCAGGCGGATGAGAGGCATCCAAGATTGAACGATATCGCTGAAGAGTGCAACGCATGTTGTGCTGAACAGCACGATCGGCCTCGGGCGAGCTCGAGTCTGTCGACGTTGAAATTCCGCATAGGCAAGGCCATTCGCGCCTGCCAGCGGAGAGGGCAACTGCGGCTTCGAACAGAAGCGGAATGATCGTATCAACAAGCTCCAGGACGGCGGTGACAGAGTCTTCTGGAGGCCCGCCCTAAAACACCACTCAAATACGGCTGTAAATATGCTGCGAAAACTAAACGTATGCGCACCAACTCCTGCAGTGCCGACAAAAGAGTGCTGGCGACGCCACCGGCCCGAGATAGCTTTACGCAGTCATGAAATCGGCCTGAAGCGATGAAAAATAGTGAGCTCGCGTACTGATTAGTTTTCTGGTCAAAAGTTTGCACCCTGTTCGAGCAGGTAGCGGCAACGAGTTTCGAGATCGAGCGGCGGCTCCAAGCGAAGGAGATGAACGCAGTTTGAAGACGTCTCGCCTGCTAGCGCGACCCGCACGAGCGGATGGTCCCAGGGCGTGCGAGCCTGGGAAGATTATGAATATTAATCAACGGCAGGCTGCATGCAAAGCAGATCATACGAGAGCAGGACAAACCATGCGCGTTGCCCGGATTAGAACACGAGCCGCTTTACGCAGGACGACGCTCCTCATGGCATCAGGACCGAGCACGCACTCGGATTCAGAAAGGGGATGGGCCGCTGGAAGATTCGACTCTTCACGGCTCGTCGCGCGGTCTTGCGCGTGCCGAAGACCGAAACTGTCTGCGATCTCCAAGGCCGCCGCAGCCAGGAGGTCCCGCTGCTGGGCGCCCAGGCGCTCATCGACGGCGATGATCTTTTCGCGATCGGACCGTGAGGCGACAGCGCGCTGGCCATGGTGCGCACTAACATGCGATCAAATAAAAGCGCTCACGCAGAGCCCGGAGAGGGCGTTGGCGACGTGCTCTGCACCGTCGACTGCACGGCCCAAGCGATCGCCCCTGGTGCAGGAGAGCAGCCAGGGGAAGCCGTACACGCAGTCGGCCTCGTACTTGCAGAGGAGCGTCCGGTCACCCCTGAAATCCGCCAGCGACGCCGCCAGCTGCAGGAGGACGCCCGCCGCCGCCCTCACGTGGCCCGCCACGCGCAGCTGCTCAGAGAAGGCCCCCAGCCGGTTGAACAGCCTGTCGGAGGATCGAATTTCCATGAGCTCGCGCTCGAGCAAAATAAATTCGATTCGAGTCAAGGGAAAGGAGAGGACGTACACTTCGAAGCAGGCAGGATCGCCGCCGTCGGGTGCTTTCTCCCCCGGGTACAGCTGGTGCCCACAAATCCGCGAGTAGTAGAGAGGCTGCTCGGACTCGGGGGCCCCACTTACAGGTTCGAATTCGGCCTGGTGCATGCCGTTGAACTTCAGCACAGTAGAGGGCTTCCTCGTCTCCATCACCGCTTGGGGGTTGCCTGGGAAGCGCTTGTCCTCGTGGCAGTGCGGGTTCGTGCAGAACCACATGGGCTTGCGCATGCGCGAGCGCTGGAAGGCATCGAGCCCGGCCGCGATGGCCCGCCCTGCCAGCCCCTCCCCGAGCTGGCTCGCACCCTTCGCCGGATCCGGAGATAGCGACAGCGAGGCCCACGCGGGCAGCTGCACCTGCAGGCCGGGAACCGGATCAGAGCAGCGATCAGAAGAGAAGAGTTGCACTATTTTAGTTGTTAGAAAGCACAGCGTTTACGCAGATGCTTGGGTTAGCTGGGTATATGGGAGAAAGGGGACACGGGCAGCATTAGGGGTACGATATTGTGATAGGGTATAGGGTGAAGGAAGCTCGAACGAAGGAGAGCGAGCGGCCTCGCGGGGAGTGAAAGGGAAACTGTAATAAGCGTCTTGGCTCTCTAAGTGGGGGGTGTGGGGGTACCTTATCATCTTGGTTCAGGAGGGCGGGCGCGGCGGCGAGGCGGAGGAGGCAGGCGGCTGCGTGCGGGCAGAGGCCGAGCGACTCCCGACACACCGCGCCCGTGCACGACGAGAAAGTGGACACGAAGCCGCCACCCGCTTCACTATCCTGCGCATACGAAGCTTAGGCTCTCGTAGTATTAGCGTACGTATACGCGTGCGTATACGTACGCGTGCCGGCACCGGCGCGGCGCGACCGCGGCCGCGCGAGCGCGGAAGCGGCGCACCCGCAGGGACATGTAAACGAGAATGGCATCCTCCTTGTTGACGTCTCGGTTTGCGGCCGCTTCTAGATCTGCAGCTGCAGCTGCACATGCACATGTGCCGGCTTTGAATTCGAAGCGCGCCACGAGCCTGGCCCGACGCGTCCGCCCGCTCTCGTCGACATCACGCTCGATCGCTAGCTGAAGCCCGTCGGCGTCCGATGTGCTTCCCGCGGCCGCCGGCGCCTCGCCCGAAAGCAGTGGTTGCGGAAGCTCCGCGAACGCTCGCACGCCTTCAACGCTGACGGGGACAATCGCCGACGCCGCGAACACCGCGCGCCAGTCATCTGCAGCTGTCGCGATAGCCGTCGTGCGTCGTTCGCGCACCGAAAGAAGGGTCAGGGGAGTCTGTCAATCGCAGACGCTTCGATGCGCGTTCTGTTGCCGCGCCCTCCTGCACCTGCATCATGGCATCACTGTAGCTAGTACTGTGGCGTGTACCCAGGTCCGACGAACTTGACCGCGCGCGGCGCCGCGGCGCTGGCTACGTGCAGGCCAGCAGATCTAGAGCGTCCGACGGTCCCGGAGCGCCAGACATCGACGTACGCGTTGATTCCGGCTTGTCGCCCCCGTAGGTAGCACAAACGCAGCTAGCTCCTGCGTAGTCCGCAGCTAGCGTGCCTGTGTTATCAATGCGCTAGCTGGCTATAAATTCTCTAATTTATAATCGCTCACCACCGGAGATCAGCACGACAGCTGCAACTGCAGCGGGCTAAAACTGATACAAAGAGGGGATCCCTCGGGCCCGGCCCGCAGGCTCGCGATCAGTTGCCGAACCTGACAAGCAGAGTGGGGTCAACCAGGTGCAGCGCGAAGGCCACGCTCGGGGGCGGGCGCTGGAGGCGGCAGGGGCGGGGGCGCACCACATCTTGCCGACCTCGCCCTCCTCGGCCGCCTCGATCTTCAGCTGCTCGTACACCGCGCTGAAGTCTGCCGCCCCCGCTTCCCGGGCCGCTCGGGTAGGGGCACGGGCGGGCGGCCGGCGTACCCTGCTCGCCCAGGCCGTCGGACACGGCGCCCTCGTACTGCTTCGAGGCGGACTGTCGGGTCGGGGTGTCAGGGAGCGAGGGGGCGGCGGATTCGAGTCCGGGGGCTTTTTTTGGGGGGGGGGGTACCGATGCGACGGGGAGCGGCTGCTGGTACTCGTACCCCAGTTTCAGGGCGAGCTTGAGGTCCTTGTTCTGATGCCTGGGCGTGCGGGCGTCGGCGCGTTAGGGGTACGGGGAGCGGCGGGCGCACTTGAGGGGGAACGCGGGCGCGTAGGAGCCGGCGATGACGTTCGGGCCCTTGACCCTGCGCGCGCACGTACACCCGCGTGAGCCGGGGGGGGGGGGGGGGGCGTGGGGGGTACCTGAACATGGGGTTGGACATGGCGCCGAGGTCGAGAATGTCGAGGACGGTCTGCTGGTCAAGGCCCATCGCCGCCCCTGCCCCCGCCCCGCACAGTGAGACGCCGCCGCGGC
The DNA here is from genome assembly GCA_004431415.1 of Cyanophora paradoxa. Taxonomy (NCBI): domain Eukaryota; class Glaucocystophyceae; order Cyanophorales; family Cyanophoraceae; genus Cyanophora; species Cyanophora paradoxa. The sequence goes on from QPMI01000513.1 coordinate 86,797, forward strand.
CGCGGGGGGCGGCGGCGCCGGCGGGGCGCACCGAGGGCCATGCCCTCCGCGAACCCCGCCATCATCTGCGGGGCGGGGCGGGTCGGAGGGCGGGGCGGTGCGGGGCGGGGCGGGGGAGGGCGGGCGGGGCGGGGCGCGGACGGTGCCCATGACCATGTTGACGAGGAGCTTCATCTGCATCGCTTTGCCGGCCTCGCCCAGGTAGAACGCCTTCTGCTCCCCCCGCCGCCCCCGCCGCCGCTCACCCGCCCGGCTCGTACGCGCGCGACCGCCGCCCACACGCACCTTGCCCATCACGTCGAGCGCGGGGGTCGCCTCCTTGTGCAGGCCTGCCGCCCCCGTGAGCAGGGGCAGCGGGAGCAGGGACGGGGGCCGGGGGGTGCGCGCTCTCGTCGCCGGCGGTCATGAAGACGAGCGCGCCGTCCGCAGCGGGGCCCTTGGAGCCCGAGACGGGTGCCTCCAGGTACCTCCCCCCCTGGCCCCGCGTCGGGCGGGGCCCGCGGGCTCGCGGGAGGGGGCGCGTCGAATCGGACCTTGGCGGCAGCGGCCTCGGCCATCTTGATGGAGGACTCGGGGTCGATGGAGGAGCACTCGATGTGGCCCTTGCCCCCCGCGAGCTGCGCGGCGCCGCCGCGTCGGGACCGGACGCGGTTCGGGTCGGGCGGGAGTCGCGTCAGCAGGCGCACGGCCTCGAGGACGCCGTCCTTGCCGAAGAAGACGGCGTTGCAGGCCTCGGGGTCGGCCAGCATCGTGAACGTGTACGCCGAGCCCTGCGCCGCCGCCCCGCGCCGCTCGGCCGACGCGCAGCCGACGCGGGGCGGGCCTCTGCACCTCCACGACCTCCGCAGGGCTTTTGGCGAGCTTAGCTCCGGCCTCCACGAGGGCAGCGGCCTTGGCCTGAGCGCGGGCGGTCGGGGCGGATCGATTTCGGCGGCAGCCGGCCCGAGGGCGGAGCTGCCATACGCACCTGGTCGCGGTTCCATACGTGTACGTCGAAGCCGTGCTTCTGGAGGCGCATCGCCATAAGGGCGCCCATGTGCCCCAGACCGATGAAGCCGACTGGCGTCTTCTTCTCGGCGCTCGCGGAGGTCACGGTGTGTGCGTAGCGGACGCTCGGACGGCCGCTGCGCTCGCCGCGCGTCGCACGCCTTGGTGACGCCGACGCCCCATCAGCGACGGCGCCTGCTCGAAGTCAGGGCCGCGAGGACGAGGCGGCCGGCGTGCGCACCGAAGAAGGATCTACGGGAGACGACGGACGTCTGCGAACGATCTGCACGTCAGCGAAGGCGGTGGCGTCGGCGGCGGGCGGGGCGTACGAGGGGACTCGCCCGGCCAACGCTCTGCGCGATGCCCGCAATGCCCGAGCTGAACAGGCACATGTCCATTCGCTGGCTTTCGAGGAAAGGCCGGGTTTAAGGCCCGACCTCCAGGGTACAGCGCGAAATCCTTTTGGCGGAGTGCGAGCTCGCGCTGAAGCAGCCCCGCTTGTTCTAGCGTGTATCGGAGCGATAGAGGAAACAGGAGGAGTCCTCAGAAGTAGCCCACGCGATGGGCAAGAAGGATGAGCTCGCGCGGCCCCTGAACGGCGCCGGCAACGAGGACGAGGCGCTACAGTACATGCGTCAGTGGAAGCCCATACTAGCACAGGCTCTCGTCGGTGCGCTTTCCACCTCCGTGAGCCACAACGCATGCCGCTGAGGAGTGGGGCGCAGAGCTAACGCTGAAGAGGCCGGCGGACGGCTACGCGTTCCTCTCCGACTGGTTCAGGCAGCAGAGCGGCAAGCCCGGGCTGGCAGTGGTGCGCCCCTCGCGCGAACACGCGGGGCCCGCGCTTCTTATCCCCGACCCCAGGACGAGTCGCCGGGGGAGTCCAGCGCGCCTGCGCCGGCGGCGGCGAAGGCAAACGGAGCGGCCGCAGCTACTTCGCATTCGCTCTCGGGCGGCGCGCCGGCTCGTGGCGCTGCTCGTTGGCGCCGGCTGAAGCGCACGCAGCGGAGGCGAACCGGAGGGGCTCCGCGGCGTCGGGGGAGCACGAGCTGTTCATCTCGTACAGCCACAGGGACTTGGACTTTGCGGCGCGCCTCAAGAAGGACCTGGAGGAGGCTGGCATGCCGGCTTGGATGGACAAGGCGCAGCTCGAGGCCGGCGCCGAGTGGCGCCACGAGATCGCCGCCGCCATCGAGAAGGCGAAGGTGCCGCAGCCCCTCCCGCCCGTCCCAGAAGCGTTCGGCCGAGCGGGCCGGCGGCTGACGCGCCCCGGGCACGAGCGAACTAACGAACGGACCAGGCGATGGTCCTGTGCATCTCGGAGGCGGCGGCGTCGAGCCGCTACTGCGGGGAGGAGTGGAGCTACGGATCGGAGCTGAACAAGCCGCTCTTCCCGGTCTTCCTGAAGGACCCCTCCGAGATCGCCATCCGCCCAGGCGACAAGATGATGCTCTGCGGGCGCCAGGTGCCTGCTGCTCCTCCCGCCGCGCCCCTCGCGGCCCCGCCGCCCGCCCGCCCACGCCCCCCGCCCCCCGCATAGCGCACGCTCTTCGGAGGCGGCGCGCCCTACTCCGTCTCGCTGGCGGCGCTCATCCGCGGCCTCCGGGGGGCCGGCCTCGGCATCGGGGTCCGCCCCGCCCCGCCCCGCCCCGCCCCGCCGTGCAGGGCCGGGCGGCTGAAGGGCGGGCAGGGCGGCGACCAAGGGGACGGGGAGGGCGGGGCCAAGGGCACGATGACCGTGCTGCGAGCGGCAGCCTCAGTGGGCCTGGCGACCCTCCCGGTGCGCCTCCATCCGCCGCGGGCGCCGGCGGGACGCGGCTGGAGGGGGCGGGGCGGGGCGGGCAGGAGTCGGAGTCAAGGCTGCTGGAGGCGAGCGGGGAGGAGGGGGAGGGGGCGGGGGGCCTCCCCTCCAACCTCGAGGAGCTCGTGTCGACGGGGAAGAAGCCGTGGAAGGAGACCGTCGAGGCGCTGCGCCCCGCCTCCGCCGCCGCCGCCGGGCCCGCCGCCCTCCCCGACTCCGACCTCGAGCTCGACTTCGTGTACGGGTACAGGGCCCACGGCGCCCGCCGCAACCTCTTCTACGTCTCCCCGCCCCCGGGCGCCCCCGCCTCCGCCCCCGACCAGCCCGCCGTGCGCCCGCCGCCCGCCGCCCCGCCCCGCTGCGCCTCCAGCCGATGCGGTGGCGCAGCACCCGCGAATCGTGTACCCCGGCGCGGCGCTGGGCATCGGTAACGCCCGCCGCGCCGCCGCCGCCGCCACCACCACCACCACGTCCGACGCGCCTCCGCTGCGCAGTGTACGACGCGAGCTCGCACGCGCAGGAGTTCTTCAGGGCCCACGACGACGAGGTCACCTGGTGGGCCGCCCGGCCCCGCCCCCGCGCCGCGCGCCCCGCGCTGAGCGCGGGCGCGAGTGCAGCCTGGCGCTGCACCCGGACGGCCGCACGGTGGCAACGGGCCAGTCCGGGCGCCTCGGGCGCATCTTCGTGTGGGACGCCCATGAGCCGGCCGCGCCCAAGCCCATCCTCCTCGAGGGCCCGCCCCGCCCCGCCCGCACCCCCGCCCCCCTGCCCGCTCGCCCGTCTGACCGCGGTGACGGCGCGGTGGCAGGTTTCCACAACGGCGGCGCGGCGGCGCTCGCGTTCACCTGCTCGGGGCAGCACCTCATCTCAGTCGGTGCGCGCCCCGCCGCGCCCCGCCGCGCCCCGCCGCGCCGCCCTTTTGAGCGGCGGCGGCAGGCAAGGACGAAGAGCACACGGTGGCGGCGTGGGCGTGGCGCGACGGCGACGGCCTCTTCGGCCTCTTCCGCAACAAGCCCGTCGCCTCGGCCAAGGGCGACAAGAGCATGGCGCGGGGCTCCACCCCGGGCCGCCCTCGACCCCCCGCCCGCTCACTCCCGCGCAGATATTCGGGGTGGAGTGCAGCCCGCACAACGCGGCCGAGTTCGTCACGTACGGGTGCGCTCGCAAGCTAGCCGGGCGGGGCAGCCGCGGCGCTGATCGTCCTCGCGCGCGCCGCGCAGCGTGGGGCACCTCAAGTTCTGGCGGGCGAGCCTGGAGGGCCTCGTGAAGGGCCTCTCGGGGGCCCCCGCCCAGTTCGGCGCGGCCGGCGCCCCGGAGGCCTCCCTCGCCTACCACTCCGCTACCTGGGCCGACCCCCGTGCGCCCGGGAGACCGGGCGGGGTGGAAGCCGGCAGGGTCTGACGGCGCGCGGCGGCAGAGACGCTGGTGGCGGGGACGCAGACGGGCGAGCTGCACGTCTTCGTCGGCGGCGCCGCGACGCGCGCCGTGCGGGCGCACCAGGGCGCGGTCTTCGCGCTGGGCGCCATGCCGGGCGGCGGGATCGCGAGCGGGGGGCGTGACGGGCGCGTCTGGATCTACGACGCGCGGCTGAAGAAGACGTGCGGGGTGGACCTGGCGGCGAGCCTCCCCTCGGCCCTCCTCATCAACCCGGGGGGCCCGCCCCACGAGCCCGGCGCCCCCGGCGCCCCCGACAACGGCGCCGCCGTGCGCTCCATCGCCGTGCGCTCGACAGGCGGCACGGGGGGCCCCGGGGGCGCCCAGCTGCTCCTCGGCCTCGCCTCCGCCCACATCTGCGAGGCCCGCCCGCCCCGCGCCCGCACCCGCCCCGCCCCGCCGCCGAGTCGAGCCGAGCCTTGCGGCAGGTGGACATCGACACGGCGTCGGGGTCGGCCCGCGTCAAGTGCCTCCTCCAGGTGCCGCCCCGCTCCGCTTTGCCCCGCCCTGCTCTGCGTGGCGCTGAGGCGGCGGGCCGGGGCGGCGCCGCGCGCAGAGCCACTTCGCGAGCGAGCTGGCGCGGAACAGGGCGGGGCGCCCCGCCGACTCCAAGGGCGAGGTCCGCCCGCCCTCCGCCCCTCGCCGAGGCCGGCGGGCGAGGCCTCACGCGCGGGTCGGGGGCGGCAGCTGTGGGGCCTGGCGGCGCACCCGCTGCGCCCGGCGGTCGCCACCGTCTGCGACGACGGGACGATGCGCGTGTGGGACCTCGACGCCCGCCGGTGCGCCGCCCCCCCGCTCCCCTTCTCTTCGCCGCCGACGAGGGGGCGCAGGTGCGCGCTGGCGGTGCGGCTGAAGGCGGCGGGGGCGTGCGCGGCGTTCCGGCCCGACGGCTCCGCCCTCTGCGCCGGCCTCGTGGACGGCGACGTGCGCCTTGCGCCGCGGGGCGGGGCGCGCCGCCCTCGCCCCGCCTCGGCCGACGGCGCCGGCGCAGGTGGAGGAGTTCGAGGCGGGCACGGGGGCGCTGCTCTCCGTCGTCGAGCTCGGCGGCCCCAAGGCCCCCGTCGTCTGCCTCGCCTACAGCCCCTCCGGCGCCCGCCTCGCCGTCGGCACCGACGCCGGCAGTGCGCCCCGCCCGCCCGCCCGCCCGCCCGCGCGCTCTCCGGCGTCCCTAAGGCCGGCCGGCAGACGTGCACGTGCTGGCGGCGGGGCCGTCGGGCAAGTGGGCCCCCGCCGGCGTGTGCTCGGGCCTGAAGGGGCGGGTCCGGCACCTGGACTGGTCGGCGGACGGCCGGTACCTCCGCGCCGACTCCGCCTCCTACGAGCTCGCCCTCTGTCCGCCCGCCTCTTCTCACGCCCCCTCCACCCCCTCCACTCGCGCCGGCGGCTCACGTCGGTGCAGGGGAGGCGGGGGCCGGGTGCGCGCGCGTGGCGGACGTGGCGTCGCTGCGGGGGGCCGAGTGGGCGAGCGCCACCTGCACCCTCGGCTGGGACGTCCAGGGTCCGCACGCCCCCCAGCCCTCCAGCCGGCCCCGCCTTGCGCCGGGCACGCGCCGAGGCGGCGGGGGCGGGGCGGCAGGGGCGGTGGAGAGCGGCCTCGACATCGGCGACATCCTCGCCGTCGACCGCAGGCCCGCCCCGCCCCCGCCCCCGGCGCCCCTCCGCTGCCGGCGCCCGCCCCCTCCCCGCCCCACCTGAGGCGGCCCCCCGCGCCCCGCAGCGCCAGCAAAACAATGCTCGCGTGCGCCAACTACGCCCGCGCCCTCACCCTCGCCCAGTACCCCTGCACCAGCGCCTCGGTCCGGCCGCCCCCCCCCCCCCCCCCCCCCCCGCGGCCGGCGAGCGGGGCGCGCGCAGGCGCCGCGGAGGCGGCACTACGGGCACAGCGGGGCGGTGGCGAACGCGCGCTTCAGCTGCGACGAGGCGTACGTCTGCAGCGTCGGCGGGCCCGACCTCTGCGTCTTCCAGTGGCGCCGCGTCCGCGCCCCCGCCAGCTAGGCACGCTCCGTTCGTCTAGTGCTCTTGGAAGCAAGCTGTGTCGCCTAGCTAGCTGTAGTGCGCGCGGTATATATACGTATAGTGGAATTTCGCAATTGTTTTTGCTTGCTTAATGTAATATCCATTCGAATGAGACGCGCCGTCGGTGGAGTCGGTGGAGACGCCGTCGGTGACGGTCTCGTTGATCTCGAGCCTCGGAGGTCAAGTAGTCAATTCGATGTAACTTGAAAGAAACGTAAGCCTAAGCTCAAGCCATCGGAGGAGCATGGGGTCATGTACATGAGCTAGCGCTGCAGGATACTACGATAAAACCTATACATAAACTTGCCTAGGCCTCGGCCTGAAGGCCTTGCGGGGATTGCACACGGGCCCCTCACGCGACGTCGGTGGTCGCGAGGGGAGGGGGCGCCCCGGCCCCGCCTGGCGGCCCCGGCGGGGCGGCGAGCCTGCCCCCGCCGTCCACGGGCGCCCCGCGCACGTCGACGACGCTCACGTCGCGGCTGAAGCGGCCCACCAGCGCCCGCAGGAACCCGTCCACCACCTCCGCCGTACCCCTCTCCGCCTCCTCCCCCCCGGCGCCGAGCTTGCCACCCGCAGCTGCAGCTGTCCCGTTGCCGAAGGAGAGGTACTCCAGCTCCGCCTCCGCCCCCCTGAGGGGGGTACCGGCGCGCCCGGCCTCGAGGACCTCCAGCACGTCGGCGCGCAGCTGCGGGAACGGTCACTAACGCGGGGGCTGACAAAGTCGAACCGGGAGGGGTGCGCGCGTGCCTCGACGCGGATGGTGCGGCCGTCCTTGGCGGGGTAGTGCCTCACGACGGAGCCAAGCGGGGTGGTGGTGCCCTCGTCCTTCCTCGGGGCGTCGCCAGCGGCGGCCCGCTGGGTGGACGGGGCGGCGGTCGCAGCGGCGGAGGCGGCGGCGCTAGCGGCGACGTTGGGCGGGTGCCTCGCCACGGTGTAGTAGAAGACGCCGGCGCAGAACTGGGCCCGCGTTAGGCTCGCCCGCTCGGCAGCCGAAGCAGCTTGGGGTGGGAGGGGGAGCTTCAGGGGGTACTTCGCACCAGCCCGCCCCCGATGATGTTCCCAATCGTTACCGTGAAGAGGTTCCGGAACAGGATCTGCGGGGACCATCCAGTCGAGGGGTACACGCGCGGAGGCTGCAGAGGGTACAAGCGACTCGGCGGACCTGGGCCCACGTGACTTGGGCCCCGTAGAAGTACCCCAGCGGCAGGAAGAACTGGCGGGGGGTTACAGGGCCGGGGGGTAGGGTCCCAGGGGTCAGGAGAGCACCATGTTGGCGACGGAATGCTGCAGGGCGGGGGCGACGGGGGCGGGGGGCGGGGGCGGGGGCGGGGCGGGGTGGGGCGTCGTCAGTGATCGGGGGCGCCTCGCGAGGGCGCGGGCACGGGGGGCGGCGGCACCTCGAAGCCGACGATGACGAAGGTCGCGATGGGGAACCTGCGCGACGGGGCGGCGCGGCGCGCAGCTCACCCCGAGGCGAGGGGGCGCCCGCCCCGGGGCGCTCGCGGGGCCTGGCGGGGCACTCAAAGGAGCGCTAGCGCTAGGGGCGCCCCTCGTGCGCGTCTGAGCTCTGAGCTGGATCGAGCGCCGGGAGCCGGAGCACTTTCGTGACACGCGCGTAAGCCTCTCTGGCTTATCCCTGCTCACCAGATGGCCATGATCTTCGATAGAACGTCGTCGGCGGCGGCCTGGCACCAGATTGCCAGACAGACCAGCCTGCCCCGCGCAGTTGTCAGCGGTCCCGGCTGGGCCCGGGCTTGACGGAGGGCGCCAGGCGGGGGCACCAGTTGCAGCCGATGGCGCGCACGAAGATCTGCCCCAGCGGCGTCGTCGCGCCCCTGCGAGGGAGGGGGCGCCCCGCCGCCGGCGCACGATCAGAGTCTCGGAGAAAAAGCGGTGCCGCGGGGGTTCGAGCCGGCATCCCGCGCACTTCTTTTCGGCGAGGCCGCGGAGGGCGTCTCGGTACGTCGGGTCGTTGAAGAGGCCGCCCTGGATCGAATAATTCAAATTCGAGAGAGGGGAGAGAGGGAGAAGGGGGTACACGCTAGCCAGGAAGCAGAGGAAGTAGGCGAGCGCGATAGAGCCCACAAGGTTGCCGAGCCTGCGGTACCGCCGTTAAAACGGAATTGCGGGGGCGTGGAGGGCGGGGAGGGGGTACCAGACGACGGCCCAGTTGCGGGCGAGGGCGCGCAGGGAGTCGCTGCGCGGCCGCTCCAGCACCAGAACGACCATCGCCATGAAGTTCCCTGCGCGGCCGCGCCTTGGGTTGGCATTCCGCATCGCGACCCGCCGGGCGCGTACCCGTGACGAGCTCTGCGCCTGTCAGGACCACAAGCACGAGGCCGACAGGGAAGACGGCCGCAAAGTGGAGCTTGGCCAACCGTGCGCCCCCGACCGTGTCAGCTCAAGGAGGGGGGGCAGCGGCGGGCCCGCGCTTATCTGGATTGTCATGCCGCTCTTGGACAGCGCCCTGGCGGGGCGCTCGGAGCGTCGGCGCGCGGCGGCGATGGAGGCAGCAAAAAGAGAGCACATGCGCACGAGTCCGACGGTGACGGCGCTGAGGCCCCCGAAGGCGATGAAGCATCTGCGGAGGGTGTTCGGCGACATGTACAGTGCCGACCCCGGCCCTGCGCTCCCCGCCACGCACCCTGCGAGAATGCCGAGGACAAATTGCCTGCGCGTGAACAATGAGCGCCGCTCTCTCGAACGCTGGCCTGGGCAGGCGAGGGCGGGCAAAGCCAGATCAAGCGCTCGGCCGGGCATTAGCTAAGTGCGGCAGCGGTGCTCGACGCTACTGCGCCATTCAGAAGGCGCTTTCGGAGCCTACGAACCGCGCGCGGCACGCCCCGGCGAGGCCGCATTGAAGAGTTGCGCACCTTTGCCAATTCAGTTGGGTCTTCGCCAGGCCAGCAGACGACAAAGCGTTCCAGACTTGAATTGGAGACTTCACCGCCATAGCAGCAATTAACTGCCGCGCACAGGACCGCCCGCCACTCGTACCCCGGCCCGGACCTCAACGTCCTCACGGTCGCCAACCGCTGCTCACGCCCGCAGACCCGTGCCTTTCTACCAGCGAAAGGCAACGATCTCAACCAAGCGACGATGGGGAACAGCCAAAAGAAGAAGGCGCCCGAGGTCGAGGTGACCGACCAGGACCGCGCCGTCCTCGACCTCAAGGTCCAGCGCGACAAGCTGAAGCAGTACCGCAAGCGCGTACGCACCGCCGCCCGCCCCGCTTTCCTGCCCGCTGACAGCGTCGGCCAGGTCGAGACGCTCATGGAGCAGGAGAGCGCGGTGGCCATGCAGCTCCTGCGGGAGAAGAAGAAGGATCGGGCGCTGCTAGCGCTGCGGCGCAAGAAGTACCAGGAGCAGCTGCTGCAGAAGACCGAGGCCATCATCATGAACCTCGAGCAGATGGCCCGCACCGCCTTCGGCCCCGCGCCGACGGATTCCTGACGCTCCGCCGCGCAGGTGAACAGCATCGAGTTCGCGCAGATGCAGGCGCGCGTCGTGGAGAGCATGAAGGAGGGGAACGCGGCGCTGAAGGCGATCCAGGCGGAGCTCTCCGTCGACTCCGTGCGGTCCCCAGCCGAGCGACGCGCTCGCCACGCTAGCGCGCCCGAGCCGCAACGGGCGCAGATCGAGCGGCTGATGGAAGACACGGAGGAATCGCTGGCGAAGCAGCGGGAGATCGACGAGGTCCTGTGCCGCAACCTGCGCCCCGAGGACGACGCCGCCGCCGAGCGCGAGCTCCAGCGCATCGAGCAGGAGGTCCGCCGCGCCGCCGGCCCCGCGCTCCCGCCTCCCGCTTGACGCCCCCGCCCGCCCGCGCAGCTCCTGTCGGGCGCCCTGCCCTCGGTGCCGAGCGGGGCCGTCGCCGCGACCGCGGCGGCATCCTCCGCCGTCGCGCAGCCGCAGCGGCCGCAGCAACCGCAGCAGCGCATCGCATTGCCTGCTTCTTGACCCGAGGACCGCGACGGGACTCTGGCACAGCGCGCGGGGTCACACCGGGCAGGCGGGGGCGCGCTGGGCGCGGCGGGCTCGTCTCTGAGTCCCCCCCCCCCCCACCCCCACCCAACCTCCCCCCCCCACCCCCCCACCCCCCCACCCCAACCCCCACCCCCCACCCACCCTGCGCGGCCCACCCCCCACCCCCAGGTGGGGCGCGCGGCCTCTGCGATCCCGACTCCCGGGCACTGCGTGCACTGCGCTCCGCCGCCCCCCGGCCGGCGCCCCCGCGCCCCCTCGGCCCGGCTGTTGGCGGCCGACCAAGGTCCGACCGTCGACGCCAGCCTCGGCCCATGGCCGCCTGAACCAGCTCCGGCCCCCGGGCCACCAGCTATCTATCTCCGTCGGCCGAATTAATGCCCCCATGTGGGATCTCGAAGACTCCGAGGCTCTGGAATTGAGTCTGAATGCGCTCAGAAAATGAAATTAAACATGTAATTATTATAATTATTTTTTTTTGAGAGACTACGGTGGGGCGAACCCCCCGTAGGTAGTGATATTAGGGACAACAAAGCAATCACAAATCAAAGATACAGTAAACTAGCACAAAATACAGAATCAAGAGGGAGCACGAGAAGGGACACGATCAGAAGAACGCAAAAGATAATATTTTTTTTTGCAAAAAGGACGTCGCATTGATACACCACGGCACATGTATCAATGTTCTACGTGACGTGCCCTTCCGACCGGTCATCTATCTAGCCGAAGATGCTAGCTAGGTGCCGGCCATGGGTCGCTCAATATGGGAGGTTCGCCTGAGTGGGGGAGCCATGGTTTTCGGTGATAGCCGTAACCAGACCCGCGCGCCCACCCCTTGATCAACTCCTCCATCCCTCATGAGCCCTGGAAGTGAAATGTCTCGCAGTCCGCCGCCCGCCCTTGCCGCCGCTCCGTCACCCCGCCTCCCCCTCACTCCGCCACCTCCCTCCTCCTCACCTGCGCCCCAGGCCCCCGATTAGACGGTGTCCCGTTTTGTCAAGGTGAAGAAGGTGGTAGGAGGAAGAGATGAGGAAGGAGAGGGAGTGGGCAGAGGCAGCGGTAGGGGGTGGACAGCGGATGCGGGGCAGGGCTGGGAGAGGTGCCGGGATGAAGGAATGGAGGGAGCGTGGGCAGTTACAGACGGCGCAGTGAGCCGGGAGTGCGGAGGCGAGGCGGGCCGCGAGGAGTCGGGTGGGTTCGACCGGGTTTGAGGGTGGGGCTGAAGGCGTGGGGGTGGCCGAAGCCACGGGGTTGGCCGAAGCCAGGGGGGTGGCCGAAGCCGATGGGGTGGCCGAAGCCGAGGGGGGGACCGAGGCCATTGGGGGGGCCGAAGCCGTGGAGGTGGCCGGAGCCGGCGGGGGGTCTGACACTGGAGGGCCGGTTGGGGTCGGGGGGGGGGGACCGTGGGGGGCCGAGGGGCGGTTATGTGCAAGGTGTCGGTTTGGATCGGGGAAGTTGACTGAACAGAAGAACGCAAAAGATAAGGAGAACGAGCACGAGGAGAAGGAGTAGAAGAGCTCAGGGACGTCGACGCAGAAGTACTAGTCACACTAGAACGACGAGGAGCACGGGGACGCAGCGAATAAGGAGAACGAGCATGAGGAACTACAGTCGAAGACGAAGATCTTATTATAATTAACTCAATACAAATTCGAAGCCGTTGCAACTAACGCTAACTATATTTAATGCCACGTGCACATGTACATGACAAGCAGGGGGGGCTCGAGCTCCGCCCCCCCCCGCACCCCCCCCCGCTTGCTAGCTGGCCAATCGGAATCGCTGGGTTTAATTGACCAATCACCAAGTCGCCCGAGTTTTAGACTGTAGCTTTTTGACTGGACTCGCCGTAGTGAGCGATTTCAACTCAACTGGGTACACTGATACTTGAGCAGGTGTTCGGACTTGTATATATACACCATGCCCGGGTACACGAAAGCCCAATACTATGCGGGCTCAGCGGCTGGCAAAGCACTGTTTTTTTCGACTCAATCTATCAGTCAGACAATTACACCATTGGTGGGCAGTTTTGCTGGCAGGATTTTCCTTTTTTCTTCCTCTTGAAGCTCGCAGCCGCCGTAGTTCGGATGGTCCCAAATGTGTTCAGAACTTACCAGTGGCAGCCTCCGTTTTGCGAGTTTCAAATTCCCAGTCTGGGCCGGTAGTGAAGCGAAGAGCTAGTAATATAAACTAGTTATACAGTTAATATCGATTCGATCCTTGCAATTGCGGACCACCGCTACTGCAACTAAAAAAAGTCGGAGGCCCCGACTTGGCGAGGGCCGAGAACAGTAGAAAATAGTTCAAACATACTTTTCCGACTAAGAATACGAAATAAGAGTCTCTTGCTCTTGGAGCTACTAGGCTAGGACAAGAATAAATTCTCTTCGACAGGGATAGCGAGATGCCAATATTAATGTCAGCCCGGATCGGAAGCTCTATAGCCATATGCCGCCTCGAAGGCGTCGTTCAAGGGGGTGCGACGTTGAGGGGCCGGGGCGAGCGGGGCGGCTGGAACGCGGGGACCGACTGGTCGCTGTGGCGGCGGCGCCCGTCCGCCGCGCCGGCGGGGCCGTCCACCGCGATGCCCGGCGGCGGGCGCGGGGCGGCGTGCGCAATGATGGGGAGGGACGAGGGCGCCTGCGGCCGCGCGTCGCCCGCGGCGAGGGACCGGCGCACGACTGCGGCCGGATGCGGCGACGGGGCGGGGCCGGGGCCGGCGAGCCGGCGCCCAGGGAGCGGGGGAGGGCGGGGCCGGGGCCCCGATGGCAGCAGGCACGCTGACGGTGAGTCGCTTTGCGGCGGCGAGGGGGAGGCGGGCCGCGGGGCCGAGCTCGAAGGCGGGGCCGGGGAGAGAGCGCGGTCGGCGCGGGGGAGGGGCGCGGGCTGAGGGGCCGTCCGGCGGCGGGCGGGGCAGGGGAGAGGGCCCGGGCGCTCCCGGGGGCGGCGACGTGCAGGGTCAGAGAGCGGCTGCGCGGTTTCGGGCCGCCGGCCGGGGGCGCCGCCGCCGCCGCCGGCTTGGCGGGGACGGGCGGCCCCTTGGCGCGCTCGACCGGGGAGGGCGAGCGGTCGCCGCTGAACGAGGCCGGCTTGGAGGGGGCGGGGCCGGCGGGGGCGCCCCGGACGGACTTGTTGCCGCTGAGGTGGCCACAGAGGGCCGCCTCGTCGGCCAGCGGGCTCGCCGGCCCCGCCCCGCCCTCCTCCAGCTGCACCGAGCGGATCTTGATCGACTTCACCGTCCAGTTCGATCCCGAGTGCGCTGCGCGAGAGCGAGCGTCGGGGGCCGGGGCAAGAGATCCAGGCACGGCGGGCTCGGCGGGGGGCGCACGGAGACCCCCGGGGGGCCGCTCGGCCGGCCCGGCGCCGGCGCCCGCCTCGGCTCCCGCCTCGCCACCGTCGCCCTCGTCGTCGCTCGGCGGGGGCTTCAGCTTCGCCGACGACGTCGATTTGATCTTGATGGTCCATTGGGACGGCTTCGCTGGCGCCTCCTCCGAGTCCGAACTCGCGCGCGCCCCGCCGTCGCCTGTCGAGGGGCGTCGTGAGCTTGCGCAGGCGGCCGCCGGGCGCCGCGGCTTCGACCGGTCCAAGCTAGCGCTCACCGCGGCTGTTGGCGGGCGCCTGGAGCTCGGCTTCGTCGCTACGGTGCGCCCCAAGGTCCGCAACGTGGACGGGGACCGTGCCCGGGTCGCTGAAGCGCACGCCGGAGCCCCCGCGGGCGCCGTTCTTGAGGATCCCGCGCGGCGCTGGCGCCTGGGCCGGCGCCTGATCCTGCAAGCTTGCCGGCGCGAGTCTGAAGTTGCCCGAGTGGTTGACCTCCAGGAGCGCACCGCCCGCTTCTAGATCGGGAAGCGAGTCAACCACCATCGCGTGCGGAGGGCACGTGGCTCGTAAACCGGGCATCGATGTCGCGCACCGGCGGAATCTTCGTCGTCCTCTGCTGGAGGCGTCTTCAGCTTCATGCTGGAGGCCGCCTTGATCTTCACAGTCCACCGCTCACGCGCTGGGGCGGGGCGTCGGCTATATCCGAGGCGGTCACTTGGGTGCGGGGGCGGGCGTGCGCACGGGAGCTCGATGACGCTTCGCCAACCACATCCGCGGGCGATGCCATGCCCTCTCCGCTGTCCGTGACAGGCCTCTACTGTTCGGGCGAGTGGGCGATGGCGCCACGCATTCGCCCGCATGCGCACGCGTGCTGCTGCAACGTTAACTGCGTTGACTGCTAGCTTGACCGCTGCGCATGCATGCTGCTGGAGATGTCAAGATCACTGGCCATGGCCATCGACGCTGCGGCTGCGTGAGATCATCCCGCCTCAACAAGTAGAAGCTCCGCTCGACTTCACGTGGTCCAATCCCACGAACTGGAGCCCCGTAGTTGAGATCCGTCTAGCTTGTAGACGTTCTGTCTGCAGCCTGCATGTTTCTCGAAGTACAAGTAGAAGCTCCGCGAGCTCATTACCCCCTTTTCGCGTTCAAGTCCTGTTTCAACTTTCAAGTGAGCGCGCGTGACACGGCCGGAGCACCTGAATCAGGCTGCATGATGCTGAATATGCATCATCGAGATCAGACTCGGGTCGGACTGGGTTTAGACGCATGATGAGGCCTGCAGGCTGCAGGGCAGTGCAGGCTGCAGCCTGCAGGCTGCAGCCTCAGCCAGCTCGCGGCCTGCAGCGCTAGCGCCTAACTAAATTGCACGTTAGGCCCTGCTGTTCAAGAGCTCGCGATCGAGCTGGAGCCGGAGGCGCCGGCTGCGCCTTCGACGTCGATCGCATGCTTGCCAAGTTGCGGCTCGGAGCTCTGCGCGTGCTCAATATCGGTCTGCGTGCTCTCCCGGACCCGGGAGTCCAATCCGGGGCTCCAGGAGCTCGCCCTGGCCAGCGACGTTTTGCACATGCTGACATCGACGTAAAAGCAAATTGCATTTGGAGACAAGCATCCGCCGCGACGCGGCCGCAACGTTAACACACGAGGCCTTGGCCGCGCGCGATGGCAGAAGGTCTGGAGGGACCCCCCCACGCCCAGCTTCAGGCACTGTTCTGGCGTCGCTGGCGTCACTACTAGTACTACGAGCAAAGCGGAACCCCAGTGCTGCTGCCCTGCTGCCCTACGTAAACCCTCTGGAAAAGCTCCTGGAACGATAAGCTGCAAGTCCTGCGCTCCCCGCGCGCTGCGCCGCGGCGCCCCGGGCGGCTACTGCCTCGGCTGGGCCTTCTCCTCCTCGTCGGCCGCCACCGGCTCGTCCTCCACGGCGCTCGCCTCCGGGTCCGACTGCAGGCCGATCTTCTGCGCGTACCTGTGGGGGCGCCGGTGAGATGGGCCCCGGCGCCGGCTCGGGCGGGGGCGGGGGGCACCAGATCCAGTGGAAGCTGCCGAGGAAGGTGTTGGCGGTGCGGAGGATGGTGGAGGCGGCCGCCGAGGCGACCGGGTTGCCGTGCAGCAGCGGGTCGATCACCAGCGCCTCGATCCCGTTCACCGCCTGCGCCCCGCGCGCCCCGGTCACGCCACGCTGGGCGCCGAGAGGGGCGAGCCGGCGCGGGGGGGCGGGCCTGGTAGCGGGTGTTGCTGGAGAGGCACATGAAGGAGCCCCAGCCGAGGGAGGTCTCCAGCACGGGCGCCAGCTTCACGTCCGAGTGCGAGCTCGGGTTCAGCACCGACCGCAGCTTCACCAGGCCCTGCGCAAGCAAGCGTCGGCGCCGGCGGGGCGCGCCAGCGGTGCGGGCTGGCGGGCGGGGGGACCTTGGTGAGGGACTGGCCGAGGACGGCAGAGCCGAAGCCGACGCCAAGGAACTGGGCGCCCTTATAGGCGAACCCGGCGGCGCGCTGGGCCACCGTGAAGTCGCCGTGCTGGAACGCGTTCGAAGGCAGCGAGTGCAGGTACTTGCCGATCGCCGACGGCCTGAGAGAAGGAGGAGGAGGCGGTCATCGGCGCGCGCCCCCGGGTGGCGGCGGGGATCGGGGACGGCCGCCGGCGCACCGGTGCTTGACGCCCGTGTTGAGGACAGGTGCCAGGAGCCAGACGAGCGCGAAGTCGCCGCAGATCTCCAGAGCGAGGTCCGAGATTACGAAATCCATCTCCTGCTCGTGCGCGAGTTAGCGCGAGCCCGGAGCGCGCGAAGATCAAATGTGTCGAGACGCGCCCGCAAGAACTTCTCCTTCCGCGCGTCCACCTCCGCGATGCTCTTCATTGTAACACCGACGACCTCCTCGATGCCGATCTTCACGAGGAACCTGGTGTACGAAGAAAAGGAAAGACGAACGAGGTCAGAAGAAAGACGAAAGATAACGTGTAGTCTAGGGCCACGGCCGCCACCCCGCGCGCACTTCGGATCGGCGAGTATGCGGTTGCGGAAGCCCGCAAAGCCCATAAAAGCGCCCAGCGGGCCCTTGCAGGTGCTGAAGTACCGCAGCAGCTGGTCCTTTGTCAGGGTCCCGGCCCGAATCGCGGCAGCCAGATCCGAGGGCAGGGACTGCAGTGGCCGATTATCCCGGAGCACTGCTGCGAGCTCCGAAGGCACGCCGTCCTCCGGCTCACCACCGTCACCCCCACGGCCGCCGTCACCGCCTTCGAAAGGCGGCTCGTTGTCAGCTCCCTGCGCATGCAAACACCCAGCGCGTTACATACCGCGTCCATTGCTAGAACCATCGCCGCCGCCGCCTGAAGCCAGGCTATCCGCGACGGTCGCGCTGGTCGAGTCAATCGAGATCGGCGGGATCGACTGGCTCGCGGAAGGTTGCTCCGCGTCGACGGAGGATTCCCGAGGTACCGGCGAGGGTGCAGTGCTGCCCGGATTCTCTGCCCGCACGAAGAACGTCGAGGGCGAGCGGCCCGTCTCGCGTACGCAAATCGGGCTCTCGCAGGGGATGAACTGGCGCGCGGGCTTCGCCCGAATGCGCCTCTTAGCTGCGTGAGGGTCCGAGAGCGCCCGGAAAGGCTCGGCGGGCGCCGCCAGAGCTGCCGAAAGCTCCACGGAAGTGGCGCGCCGGCTTGACACCGGGGCCGGGGCGAACGAGAACGCCATGTTTGCGCGCGTCATCTGGGCCGAACTATGCGCGCTTCAGGCGCCAGGCAAGCGCGAAGCCGATTGATTTGATGTCTGTACCCGTCGGGAGGGGCTTAGCTGCCGACTTTTTTCCCAGCGGGGGCAGCCTGCTGCAGCTGGCGCATACATGACCAGGCTCAGATCCCGGCGTGAATGCCAGTAGCTTGAGCTCTTTCGAGCTCGTCGTTAGATTGAGTGCTAGTAATCGCAGTCCTGAGTGCTAGCGGAGGCGCTTGAGAGCCCGACTCGCGCAGGCCCCGATAGATGACGACCTCTTTCGTCATCTCGGGCGCATGCCTGTCCGCGCTCATCTCCGCGTCGGTGGGGGGCGACACCGACGCGGTTCGCCTGCATGCGCAACGCCTCGTTAGCCGCGATCTGCGGTCGCCGGGGCTGACGTGTGAGGGTCTTTTAGGAGGGCATGCTCTTCGGTTCGATTTGCACGCGGCGCGCGAGGCACGTCAACGACGATGACGAGCCCAGCTTTCGCTCGGAGACCACCGTAGGTCCGCGAGGGCGTCGCACGCTCTCGTGCCGCCGCAGCTGACCGCGGCCCATATGCATGTTGCAGCGATTCAGTCGTTCATGCACACCGGCCCGCCGCTCAGCTTCTACGGCGCGACGGGCGCCATCGATCGCAGCCGCATCGCGGCGGTCGTCGCCTCGCGCCCGCCGGTGCGCTTCGGCAGCTGTAGCGCTCGCGCTCTGCATGCACGGCGGCGGGGCCGAGCGGCGGGCGGCAGGGGACGGCGCTGCTGGGGTGGTACATGTACAGGCGGGGCGCGGCGCTGCGGCCCTCGGCGCGCGAGGCGGCGGTGCAGCGCGAGCTCGAGGCGCTGCTCCGCGAGGGCGAGCGCGCCGGCCCCGTCTCAGGCTCCCGCAAGAGCCCCCGCACCGGCGCCGGCGACGCGGGAGCCGATCGCGAGCCGCCCCCCGTACCCGTCTTCCTGCTCCTCGGAGCCTCCGCCTTCGTTCGCTGCGCGGTGCACCAGTTCGACTTCGTCATGTTCAGGAGGCACCCCGTGTTCCGGTGCGCCCCCGCCCCGCCCTGGGCACGGCCCCGGCGTCGCCCGATTCGGGGCGCGGGCGCAGGACGCTCTCCGCGGCGCGGCTGAACGTGAGCAGCCTCGTCAACGTCGCGGCGAAGGAGGAGTTTGCGCCGACTACCCCCCTGAGCCCCCTCCCCCCCTCGTCCTGCTCCTCCTCCCCCGCCTCCGCCTCGGCGCCTTCTTCCTCCGCGCCGGGCTCCCTCGGCTCGGTGCTGCGGCTGGAGGGGCTGGCGGGGGCGGCGGGGCCCTTCCCGCCCCACGTCCTCGAGCTCGAGCGCCTCTTCAGGGACGCCCTCGGCGGCGCCGCCCAGCTCGCCGCCAAGGCCCGCCCCCCGCCCGCCCCCGCCTCGCCCCCGCCTCGCCCCCTCGCCGCCTCCCCCGACCGACCCCGGCGCCAGGTCGCGAGGGCGGAGCGGGAGCTCGAGGAGGCCCGGGCGCGGGGCGGGCGGTCTGCGCGGCGCGCTTCCAGGAGAGAGCGCTCGCGCTCCTCCGAGGGGCGAGCCGCCGGCCCCGGCCCCGGCCCCGGCAGCGCCGACGCCGCACCCCCAGAGGAGGATCTACTCCAGCTGTAGGCGTAGACAGTTTTTAGGAGTCTGCTTCTCCTTATCTGCCAGCCGCAGACGAGATCCCAACTTGCAGCTTGGGACGTAGTTGAAAGCCCGGCCCCCCGGGACACCGGCCATGCGCTAGATTTAAAGCCCTTCGAATTTTGATCTGCAGAGCCCTCGGCAAGGTTCGCGGTTCGAATTCGTCAGATGGCGCCGGCCCGCGCTGATACTTATGATGATAAGGATCCGAAAAGCGTGGTTCGGCAAACTCACACACAGTAACCTGTCATGAACTACCTAGCTATCATGGCTGTCGCCTAGTGGGGGCTGTGGGCCTCGATACGAAAGACGGACGTGACATGTACACTGCGGTAGTAGTACAGGTTGCTAATAACACTGAGAAAATGCAATTCCGATGATCGTAAAATGAAAGTAAAAGCCTGAAACTTGAAAGAACTGGCTGGAATAAAGCATGAATCATGATCAAGACTATGATCGGACTGATCGCGATGCCGACTTGCTGGTCGGATTGCACTGGAGCTAGCTAGCTAGCCCTAGCGTTGCTGCTGCTGACTGCAGCAGCGATGGCTGTGGTGCATCAAATTCGAATGGAAGGAGGAGCCTGGTACCGGTCGGCCTGCGGCGGGGGCCGGCTCGGGGCCTCGGGCTCGGGCTCAGGCGCGGGGCGTGGCGCCGTGGCGGGTGACCAGGATCTCGCGAATGACCGCCTTGAGCTCGTCCGCCGGCACCCCCTCCTGCGCGCGACAAGGAGGGATGTTACAATCACGACCTCGAGACTGGACATTATCTCGGGGGGCCCGCCCGGCGGCACCTTGTACATGGTGCCGAACTCGGCGCCCTCGCCGACCTTGCCGTCCACGATCACGTTGGCGCCCTCCACCTGCCGCCCCGTCAAGAGCGCCGGGCGGGCGCGAGGGGCGCGGGGGGGAGAAGGCGCGCCTTGGCGCCGTCCCGCTTGGCGCTGGTCGAGCCGATAATGCCGATATCCGCGAGCTGCGCCTGCCCGCACCTGCGAGCCGGCTCGGCTCAGCCAGGCGCTCCCAGCACGCTCGGCATGCCCGGCACGCGGGGCGCACGTGTTGGGGCAGCCGGTCCAGTGCATGCGGACGTCGCCGGGGATCTCGAGCTCCGCCTCGAGCTCACGGGCGATCTCCAGCGAGCTGCGCGCGCGAGGGTGAGCGGGGCCAGAGCGGCGCTAGCGGTGCTTCAGAGCGCACCGGTTCTTGGTCTCGATGAGGCCGAAGCCGCAGAACTGCATGCCCGTGCACGAGACGAGGTTGCGCACCAGCGGGCCCGGCGCGATCTGCCGGCGCGGCGGTCGGACGGGGTTCGGGGGGGGGGGAGGGCGGGGGCGAGGCAGGCCCCGCGGGGCGGGCGGGCCTTGAAGCGCTCCTCGACGAACTTGTCGGCGAGGATGGCGGCGACCTTGCCCGTGGGCACGTTGGGGATCAGGATGTTCTGCTCCACCGTGAGGCGGATCTGCGGGGGAGGCCAGCGGGGGCGTGCGTGAGCTCCAGCCCCGCCCCGCCCGGCCCCGCGCGGCGGAACGGAAGCGCGAGGGGCGGACCTCGCCGGAGCCGAACTCGTCGGCGAGGCGGGCGACCTCGGCCATCTCCCAGGGCAGCATGCGCCCCACCGGCACGCTCAGGCCCTGCGTGCCCCGCCCTCAGCCCCGGGCGCCGGCGGGGCCGAGGGGCAGAGGTGCGGGGCGGGGCGCGCCACCCAGTGGAGCCCCGTCTGCTTCTGCTCGTGGACGCCCAGGAGGTTGTGGCGGCGGACCCAGGGCTTGTCGGCCTCGGGAAGCGCCTTGGCCGCCTCCAGCGCCTTGCCCATCGCCGCCTCCACCTGCACGCGGGCGCTCGGGGCGGGCGCGCAGAGGGAGGGACGCCGACGCCGCGGGCACCTCGGCGCGGAAGCGGGGCATGCCCCACTCCTCGATGAGCCACATGAGGCGCGCCTTGTTCCGGTTCTTGCGGTTCCCGTTCTCCCGGAAGACCTCGAGCACGGCGCGGCAGAATGCAACCGCGTCCTCCTGCGCGCGGGCCCCCGTCGGGCCCGGCGGAGCGCAGCGCGGGGGCGGGGCGGGGCGGGGCGCACCTCGGGGACCCAGGCGTCCATCGGGAGCGACTCGGCGATGCGGAAGGAGCCCATGAAGCCGCCGAGGACGACGTTGAAGCCCATGCGGCCGTCGGCGTCGGGGCACGGCCGCAGGCCCACGTCGTTGATGTCCGTGTGCGCGTAGTCGTCCCGCCCCCCCGACACGCAGATGTTGAACTTGCGCGGCAGGTTCGTGAACTCCGGGTTCCCCTCCCCGCCCGCCGTGATCTGCCCCCCGCCGGCCCGGCGCCCCCGCGTTGGCCCCCGCGCGCCCGACGCGGCGCCGCGCGCCCCGCGGAGATCGAAGCCGAGCGCGCGCATGCACCATGTCCTGGATGTCCTTGCATAGCTTGCGCGTGTCGTACATCTCCTCGGCGTCGATGCCGGCGATCGGAGAGCTGCGGCGGCGCCCCGCCTCAGCGGCCGAAATCCAGGGGGAGCGCGGGGCGGGGCGGCGCGCGAACCCGACCATGTTGCGGACGTTATCCATGCCGGACTGGTAGCTGGTGAGGCCGAGCTTGCGGAGGCCGTCGACGATCTCGGGGACGTGCGGGAGCTCGATGCCGCGCAGCTGGATGTTCTGCCGCGTCGTGATGTCCGCCACGCCGAACTCCTCCGGGTACTGCGCGATCACCGACGCCAGGAAGCGCATCTGCTCGCTGTTGAGGATCCCGTTCGGCACCTTGAGGCGCATCTGCCGGCAGCGGCTTTGAGAAAATTGCGGGCGAAACCGGGGCAGCAGAAGGCGCCCGGGCGAGGCGAGGGGCGCACCATGAACTTGCCAGGAGTGCGCTTGAAGCGGTTCCAGACACCGATCCATTTCAGGCGGTGGTCGATGTCATTCGCTTCGATCTCCTCGAGCGGCTTCTTCGCCAGCTCGGAGATCTCGTACTTGAGGCTCAGCCCGTCCTTCTCCGCCTTCAGCTTCTCAATGGGGGAGCCCTTCTTTGCGCGCTCGATGGCGTCCTCTGTCTTGAGGGAGAGAAGACCAGAGAACGGACCGGCGCCGCCGGTCGGCGCCGGCGGAGCGGCAGCGGGAGAGATGGGCGTCGGCGCTGGCGCAGGGGGCGCGGGTGACACTGCTGGCGAGGGCGCGGCCTCCGCAGCGACGTGAAAGGTCGCGGCTGGAGCTGCCACCGCCACGCGCAGCGCGCGGCGTCCGCTGCGGGTTGCGTGCAGCTCGCCGGCGGGGCGGAGCCCGACGTAGGACGGGAACGCGTTGGCCAGCGGGGACGACGCGACCTCCGGCGCCGCACGGCGAGCGCTTAGAAGGGGAGAGAGGAAAGCCATTGCGGGCGTGCGGGCTTCGCGGGCTGCGCTCGGTTGGAGTGAAGGACTCTTGCTGAGCTCGACTGAACGACTGAACGCTGGCGGAGTGCAGACGCTCTGGGAATGCGAGCTTTCTGTCCTCGCGCTCAGAACAGCAGCTCCCTATGGGTTTGCTCCTGCGTGCCTGCCCATCATAAGAGCAAGGGCAACCAAGAAGAGGGGGGCGAACTTGTAGGGGGTACGGCTGAATGATTGATTCCGCCCGGTTCAAAGGAGCTGCAGCGGCAGTTCGGCGGGGGTGGGTTGTGCTGCTTGTGCATGCAGGCTGCGCCGGAGGTCACCGCCGCGGATGATGCGCATGCTTAGCTTGAAGGATGCCAGCAAGGAGGGGAGCGGGTTCGAGGCGCGTACGCGAATATCGTACGGTATGCATATGCATGAGGCGCCCTGCGATGAGAATCACTGCTTCGATCGCGAATCCCGCCCGCTCCACATAATTCCGATCGATCATGTCCCACCTTGCCTGTGTTAGGCCTGCTGCTTGGGGTCAAGCATTTGCCTCAAGCACTTGGCTTGACCTCTAGCGCCAAGCATTTGAGCCAGAAAGCCGTGCTTGAAGATACTTGCAAATATTATTTTTGGGGGGGGGGGGCGGGGGGGGCCCGGGGGGGGAAGGACCATACTTAGGCACAGCGAAGCAGTCTCAGCCAGGCAGCCAACAGCAATGCCGCCGAAGGAGAAGGGCAAGGCGCAGCAGACCGTCATCGGCAAGGACGCGTCCGGCAACATCTCGTTCCGCGCCCCCGCGCAGCCCATCGCCGGCTCCAGCGATGCGCCTGCAGCTGCGCCGGCGCCTGCAGCAGCGCAAGGACCGCGCACGGACGCGGACGACTTCGAGCCGATGGACAGCCACCTCTGGCTTAAGCGGCAGATCCACATTCTCACTTCGTGGGTCTGGCAGGGCGACAAGATCATCCAGGGGAAGCTGCACGGGAAGAAAGCAGCGATGTGCCTGCTCAACAAGGAGAAGCACGGCCGGCAGTTCGCTTGTAAGACAGTGTTCAAAAACATCAGCGCGACATCGAGCATCGACAGCCATTTCAACACGCAGCACGGGCTTTTCGCGCCGACAGATGGCGAATCCGCTCAGCACGCGGCAGGGCAGGCGACGCTCGGCCCAGCCTTTGAGGCCGTGAAGCCGCTCTCGGATGAAGATAACCTGGCGAAGCACCACGCGCTGGCTCGCGCAATCGTTACCGGCATGTTGCCTTTCAGTGTGGCAAGCGCGCACTGGATGCGCGGCTGGGCCTTGGCCCTGAACCCGTGCGCCCGGCCCCCGCGCCCGCCCGTGCCCCGCCGGCGCTGCCCGGCCCGCGCGCGCGCGCAGAAGCTATCGTCCGACGGATCGCGGGACGATCAGGCGGATCATCCTGGCGGAGCACGCGCGCCAGCGGAAGTCGGTCAGATCGATGCTGTTTCAGGGCGCGAACCGCATCTACGACGTGTGCCACGCAACGTCCGACATCTGGACGAGCGAGGGGCGCAAGTCGTACATCAGCTTCACGATCCACTGGCTCGACGAGGTATGCGGGCGCGCGCGCACAGTGTGCGGCCGGCCCTGGCTGAGCCCGCCGCAGCTTTTCAACCTGCACACTCGCTGCCTGGAGGTCGCGCGCTTCTCGGATGCGCATGCGGCCGTGAACATCAAGCAGGCCCTCAGGAAGTGAAGCGGGCCATGAAGGCCCTGGAGCACCTCCTGGCCGCCGTCAACGCTGTGCGGGAGGTGCACAAGTTCCTGCGCCGGCCGAAGGTGCAGGACGTCTGGGAGGACGTGAAGGGGGTTCGCATTCGCAATTTTCTTTGAGTAATTTCAGGCTGACCACGTCGCAGTCGAGCAAGGCGGGGCTCAGCCTGGACGTTGCTACGCGCTGGAACTCAACCTACTTCATGCTGGAAGACTACAGCAAGGCCCGGGTTCGTTCCCCCGCCCCGCCCCGCCCCGCCCCGCCCCCGCCGCGCGGCGCCCCGCCCCCGCCCTGCCGCCTCATCTGTTCCTCAGGAGCACTTCCCAGCCTTCCAGGCGCAACTCGAGGTGCTGGCGGCTGACGACGAGGGCATCTGGGAGCCCATCCGCCTGGAGTACGAGCGCCTCAAGCTGTCGCCCCAGCAGTACAACTGCGTCATCGGCCTCATGGCATGCCTCCATCCCTTCGCGGAGATCGTCCCCCACCTCGGCGGCAATCTCTACACCACGGCGGCGGCCACCATCCCCATGATCTTCGTCGCGCGCTCTGAGGTCGCCGAGGTCGAGGCGCCTCAGGCTAGCTCGGGCGAGGTCCGCCAGATCATCCAGGTTCGCTGTCCTTGTCCCCTCCTCATTCTCTCATTCTGACTCGCCCCAGGCCTTCAAGGCCGAGCTCCTCAAGCAGCTCGACTTCAAGACCGAGGCGGCATACAAGACCGAGTCCTACCTCGCCGCGGCCCTCGACCCCCGCTTCAAGAGCCTCGACTTCCTCAAGTACAACCCCAAGAACGCCGACCAGAGCATCGTGCGCCCTCTGCCCCGTCCTGTCCCCTTGCTCTAATTATCTCGGCCCTCTGTAGTACAACGCTGTGAAGGCGCTGCGCAACGAGCTCATCCGCATGGAGTACGACGCGCAGTACGAGGCGGCCAAGAAGAAGCTGGAGGAGGCAGCGGCCGCAGCAGCAGCCGCTGCGGGCCCCGCGGCAGAGCCCGCCCCCGCCCCCGCCCCTCAGGAGGGGCGCGTGGTCTCTAGCCTCGAGCGCAAGCTCGCGGGTGTCACTGGTGCGGGCGCTGCAGGCCCCGCGCGCGGCGGGGGGCCCCTTCCTCCCGCCGCCCCCGGCAACACCCTAGAGCCGCAGCTTAAGAGCTACCTCACAGAGATAGCTGAGTGGGACGCCCTTGTAGCTCTCTCTTGGGGCCAGGACCCCCTTGTTTGGTTTCGCAAGCATATGCTAGATTTTCCTTACGTTTCTGCCCTGTACCGCCGCTATGGCTCTTGCCCCGGTTCTTCTACTTATTCTGAGCGTGTCTGGTCGCATGCTGGCCAGATCGTTGTAGAGAATAGGGCTTCTCTTAACGATGATTCCATTGCTGCTCTCGTTAATCTGTATGAGCTGTACCTTGCTGGTGTTCCCATTTTCGAGTTGGCAGGCCAGATTAAGAAGGCAGTAGGGCGACCTGAAGGGTCTCCAGATGGAAAGAAGCGGAAGTCGACTTAGTTGTTTATGTTTCGATTCGAGCAAGCTGCAAGATCATACGTGCGAGCGATACCGCCGATACAAGGGGCGCGCATGGGGTACCCCCCCCCAAGCATTTGACAAATATTTGACCTAGCCGAGGGGCCAAGCATTTGAGCCGGCCGGCTCGGGTGCTTGGCTTGGCTTGACTCCGGAAGGCCAAAATTTGGCTTGGCTTGGCTTGAGGCCGGGGGGGGTCAAGCATCAGGCCTAGCCTGTGTACGCCCCCGCAGTGCTGGAGTAGACTAGAGGCTGTGGCCAGTGATGGCTGGGTTATTGATAACATATTTTAGCAACCATTATTTTAACCCAGGTATTTTGATTATTGATAGTGGTGCCGAATTCCAGGGGTAATTGATAGCACCGCTAATATAATGGGGGTACGGTGCAAATATCCCATTTTCCTCGCGGATCAACGCGCAGAAACGATTACGAATGACAGCAGAACGTTCTAGAATGCTGGAAGACACCAGGGAAAAGCTAGCAGGCTCTGATACGACGGATGCCGGATGACAACCCCTCGTCTTTCTGCCTGTAGACTTAAGAAAGCTTCTATGAGCTGGTCAGCAGCGTTTAATTGCTTTGGATAGTGGATGAGAGAGCGTTCTGAACAGTTTGGCGACGTTTCTGCACTGTCCGAGCGGGGTTTCTATGGCGCGGGTGGGGGTGGTTATCGATAACATACGGTGTCATAATTATAATATAAAATAATGGTGCTAAAGATTATCAATAGCGGTCACGATTTGCCAAGAATTAATAATACCATCACTGGCTGTGGCCGGTAATTCACCAAAAAAACAATATCAATCTTGCAAATTTGAATATAGACTCAAGCTCCGCGGCCGGCGTCACGATACCCCCCTTCTTCGTTAGCCGGGAACTCGCTTGCAACTTGTTGCAAGTGCAGCAGCAGCAGCAGGCTGCCCGGCGGCCAGCAGCAGCGCCACAGCAAGCTAGCGCGGCAGCGACTCGCGATCGGCGAGCTGAGCTAGCCAGATCGTAATCGCAGTCGTAATCCTATATCCGCCCTCCGGGCGGCAGCCCGCTCCGACTGGTTCCCTGCGGGCCTTTGATTCAGAGGCGTTAAAGGAGTGCTAGGCCGCCACGCGCGGCGCCATAGGGATGCCCCCGTCGACTCCGGTAACGCATCCCTCGCCCATGATGAAGAGCATATCGGTGCCGGTGCGGCGTGGCCGTTTCGGGGCGGCTTAAGGTCCGCCGACTCACAGCTGCGCGCAGTACACGGATGACAACTTCCGGCGGGCGAGACATGGTTAGCTTCGACGTCGACCAGTTTTTCGTCGATGAGAACTCGCTGACTCGCGCGCAGCGGACTACACGTTTCTGGCGGCGCAGGCGCACGGGACGGTATTCGTCCTCCGGGAGGACGCGCTGGACACGATCGTGGCGCACACGACCGGGGCCGCGCGCATGATGGTCGCCGCCGCCGGCTCGCTGACCGCGGTCCGCGCGAGGCGCGCCTCCTCGTCTTCGGGGCCCCCGAGCATGAGCCCGGCCTCCAGCTCCAGCGCGCTGCCGGCCTCAAAGCAGTCGCTCCAGCCCCTCGAGAAGCTCCCCGACTTGCACGCGCCGGGCGCCGCCTCGCGGGCCGCCGGCTCTAGCCGGGGCTCCCCTCCGGTGTCCCCCAAGGGGCCCGCGGCGAACACGGTGGACCGCTTCGCGGCGCCGGGATCGCGCTCCGCCTCGCCCATCGCACTGCTCCTGCCGGCGAGCAAAGCGGCGGCAGCCGCCTCCGCCGCCGCGCGGAGCCGGCGGCCGAGCGCGGACGTGGGCAGCCCCGAGCGGGAGCGCTCGTTGAACATAGGGCCCTCGATGGGCCACTCTGCCTCGACGCCGGCGCTGGCGCACGCCGCGGGGGGCCTCCACAGCCTCGGCGGCGGGCTGCTCCAGGAGTCCGCCAGACAGAAGAGGCACGCCACTCTGTCTACCTTCCTCGAGGATGTGATCCCGCCCCCCGCGCCGGCGTCGCCCGCGGCGCCCCCCGCCCGCGGCCGCGCGCTCGCTGACGCCGGCCGGCGCGCAGGGGTCGGCGGAGGAGCTGCGGGCGAGGCTGCACGGGGCGCTCTCGGCGATGCAGTCGCAGCGGGTCTCGCACACGGGCCAGCCGCTGGACCTCGCCGGCGGCGGCGCCAGCTCCCGCAGCGCCAACAACGAGGGCCCCGAGCCGCTGGAGGTCCGCTCCCGCAACGGGCTCCTCTGGCACTGGCGCGCCCCGCCCCGCCCCGCCCCGCCCCGCCCGCCCCGCCCGCCCCGACCCGCCGGCGCGCTGAGGCGGGGCCTGCCTCGCGGGGGCTCGCAGTGTGGCGCACCGGAAGCAGCGGCACGTGCTGGTGGAGTTCGAGCCGGCGGTGCAGAGCGTGGACGCGCGGGGCCGCTCGCCGCCCCTCGCCGTCGCCGTCGGCGAGGGCTACACCGCCGTCGACCCGACCAACGTCCACCGCCGCGTCCAGCATTCCTGCCGTGCGCCCTGCGCCGGCCCCACCTGCCGCCCCGCCCGCCCACTCGGCCCGCCCCGCAGGCGCGCTGCTGGACGCGTGCGCGGGGGGCGCCTCGGCGGAGAAGCTCTACGCGCTCCTCGTCCGCGAGATGATCGAGATCTGCGGCTACGAGCGCTGGTGCGCGGCGCCGGGCGGCCCGTGGGTCGGCGGCGGCGGCGGGCTGAGGGTGTGCGGGGCAGCATCCTGGTGCAGTTCGCGGCGGAGGAGCAGGGGGGGCACTGCCGCGTCGTCGAGGAGTCCCAGCGCCCCGGCCACGAGCGCCCCTCCTTCCGCGGCCACCACTTCCGTCCGCCCCGGCCCCCGCCCCGGCCCTATGCTCCGCGTCTCTGACGTCGCCCCGCGCGCGCCCCGGCAGCGGCGGCGGACGTGCCGAACTCGGCGCGGAAGCGATTCGCGCGGCTGACGTGCCGCATCATATCCAACGTGAACGGGGAGCAGCAGGAGCTGCGCTGGCTGGACACGCCCCCCGAGGACGAGCTGGCCGCCAGCGACGCGAGCTCGGGCTCCGAA
The DNA here is from genome assembly GCA_004431415.1 of Cyanophora paradoxa. Lineage (NCBI taxonomy): Eukaryota > Glaucocystophyceae > Cyanophorales > Cyanophoraceae > Cyanophora > Cyanophora paradoxa. The sequence continues at coordinate 115,327 of QPMI01000513.1, forward strand.
GACTCGGGGCCCCCGGGCCTCGCCTTCGACATGAACGACTGCCACACCCGCGGCCTCATCGACTGCGCCAAGGCCTACTACGGTCCCGCCCCCCTCCCCCCCCCCCCCCCCCCCCCGCCGCCCGCCCCCGGCCTCACATGTCAACGTGGCCAGTGAACATGGGCGTGTGCTCGGTGCTCCTCTTCGCCATCCTGAACCCCGACGTGCAGCCCGTGCAGGGCCCAGTAGTGCGCCCCGCCCCGCCCCGTCCCGCCCCGCCCCCGCCCGTCCGGCGCCTCACCCCCTCTCTCCTTCGCGCGCGCGCAGGCCCCCTCGCGCTCCTCCAAGAAGGAGAAGCTGGGCCTCTGGGGTGCGTGCGGGGCGCCGTGCCGGCGGGCCCCCGGCGGCTCGCTCACCGGGGCCCCTCGCCTCCGCCTTAGGCTTCGTCTCGATGCACAACTACGCGCCGCGCTACGCGGACCCCGCCACCCGCAACGCCATCCAGCTCCTCACCTCGGGTGCCCCCCCCCCCGCCCCGCGAGGGCGGCGCGGTGCGGGGCCGGGTGAGGGAGCGGGGGGGCGGGGCCAGTGTTCCGGGAGGTGCTGCGGCTGGAGGCGATGCGGCGGCTGCGGCAGGACGAGGCGGAGGCGCGGGCCTTCCAGTCCGAGATCATGTCCTCCGTCAAGGGCACCGGCCACTTCATCCAGGCGCCCCCGCCCGCCCCCGCCGCCCCCCGAGCCCCCTCGCCCCCCCCGCCGCTGACGTCGCGCCCCCGCCCGCAGGAGGCGAGCCTGAAGGAGGCCGTCAAGGCCTCCCACGGCTGCACCGTCATCTCCCACGGTGTCGTCGTCCGCCAGACCGGCATCTGCCCCGAGCCGGCCGCCGCCCTCGCCACTCTCGACGCCATGCGCCGCGCCGCCCGCCTGGGGGCCATCGCGGCCTCGGGGCCGTGGGAGCCCGGGACGATGTGGCACACGGACTGCCTCAAGAGCGTCTCCCCCGACTTCGTGCGCTTCGCGGACCGCGCCGCCGGCGCCCTCGCCGTCCTCGTCTCCGCTCGCCTCGACCTCTACATCATCTGGTGGCGCCGGCCCCAGGAGCAGGAGGTGCGCCCACGCCCCGCCCCGCCCCGAGAGTAGAGGCGAGAGGGCGGGCGGGGCCGACGGGGCCGGGGCCGGGGCGGGCGCAGGTGGTGTGGGCCGGGGCGCCCGAGTACCCCCTCTCCCCGGAGACCCTCGCCTTCCTCGGGCCCCGGCGCTCCTTCGAGCAGTGGCGAGCCGCCCCGCCCGCCCGCCCCCCGCAGCGGCTCGCAGGCAGCGCCGGCGGGGCGGGGGTGGCTGACGCGGCACGAGGCGCGCAGGCGGGAGATCGTGCGGGACCGCTCGCAGGCGTGGCTCCCCTCGGACCTCACCGCGGCCCAGGCCCGCCCCCGCCCGCCCGCCGCCGCCGCGACGCCGGCGCGGGGCGGCTCAGGGGGCGGTCAGGTGGTGCGGGCGACGCTCTCGGACGCGGTGCGCATCAACTGGATGCTCCTCGAGGCGAACAAGAAGCTCACCGCCTCCAACCGGTCCGCCCCGTCCCGTCCCACCCACCGGCCCGATCCCGAGCCCGAGCCCCTTGGCCCCCGCCGACTCCCCGGGGCGGGGCCAGGGCGCTGGAGAAGATGGCGGGGGAGCTGCGGGACCTGATCGCGCAGAACCCGTGCCCCATCTTCCGCGTGGGCGCGGACGGGCGCATCCGCGAGTGGAACCCGGCCGCCGTCGCCGCCACGGGCTTCTCCCGCGAGGAGGCCATCGGGGCCCTCGCCCACCGCCTCCTCTCCGGCGGCGACGTCGACATCGAGGCCGCCGTGCAGAACATCGTCGAGACCGGCCTCCGCGGCTACGCGGTCCGCTCCCGCTTCGCTGCAGTCGGGCGGGCGGGCGCGGGCGCGCTGACCGGCCCCGCCCCGCCCCAGACGCGCTCCGTGGACCTCTTCTTCCGCACCAGGGACCAGGCCGAGCCGTGCGCCCCCGCGCCCAGCGTCGAGCTCGCGCCCGCGTCGGAGGGGCCCAACGGGGGCGGGGGCGCAGGCGGGAGTTCAACGTGCTGACGGGGGTCCAGTACCACCGCGACCGCTCCTCCATCGAGGGCGCGCCCCGGCCCCCGCCCCGCCCGCCCCCGCGCCTAGTCGCGGCCCGCCCGTGGGTTATGGTCGTCCGCCGAGCCCGGCTCACCCCTCCGCAGGCGTCATCGTCGTCTGCCAGGACATGTCCAAGCACAAGGGTCCGCGCCCCGCGCCCCGCTCCCCGCCCCCCGCCCCCGAGCCTGGCGGGGGCGGGGCCGACGCGGGGGCGGGGCGCAGAGCTGTGGGAGGCGAAGAGCGCGAACGAGGCCAAGTCGACCTTCATCGTGCGCGGCCCCGGCCCGCGGCCCCGCCCTCCCGCCTCCCGGCGTCTAGTCGGGCTCCTCCAGCTGCCCCGCCCGCTGACGCCGCCCGCCCGCCCGCCAGGCGACGATCTCGGTGCTGCCTGCGCGCAGGCGACCGCGGCGCTCGCCCCCTCTGACCCCCCCGCGCCCCCTCTCCCCTCCGCCTCGCCCCGCAGCACGAGATGCGGAGTGCGGCGGGATCCCCACGCCCGCCCTGCGCCTGCCCCGCGCGCCTCTGACGAGCGCCACCGCGCGCCACGCGCAGCGCCGCTGAACGGGATCCTGGGGATGCTGACGCTGGCCGCGGACTTCGACATGCCGACGGAGGCCCGCGAGTTCGTCGCGAACGCGGTGCGCCCCAGCACGCCCGCGCCCCGGACGCCCCCGCCGAGCGAGCGCCCCGGCAGGCGCTGTGCGGCGAGTACCTGCAGTCCCTCATCGGCGACGTGCTCGACGTCTCCCTCATCGAGGCCAAGAAGCGCGCACCGCCCCCTCCGCCCCGCCCTGGCGCCCCGCCTGTCCCCTCAAAGCACGCCGCTGATACCGGGGCAGGCTGGTGCTCAAGCGGGAGCCCTTCGAGCTGCTGGACACCATCCAGTCCGCCGTCGTCATGCTCGTGCGCTGCGCTGCGCCCCGCCGCCCCGCCGCCCCGCCCCGCCCCGCCCCGCCCCGCCCCGCCCCGCTGAGCGGGGCGGGGGCGGGGGCGGGCAGGCGCCGAAGGCGGACTCGAAGGGGATGGCGATCGCGATGGACGTGCACCCGGGCTTCCCGGGCCAGGTCGTCGGCGACGCCGACCGCGTCCGGTCCGGCCCCTCCCGCCCCCCGCTCTTCTCCGGGACGCTGAGGCGGGGGCGCCTCCGGCGGGCGGGCAGGCAAGTGGTGATCAACCTGCTGAGCAACGCGGTGAAGTACAGCCCGAACGAGCGCCCCGTCACCGTGCGCCCCGCCCCGCCTCACGCCTCGTCGCGGCCACCCCCCCGAGGCCTCGCCCCTGACTCCCCGCGCAGGTGACGTGCCACGTGCTCGAGGTCTTCGAGGACGCCATCCGCGTCCGCGTCGCCGTCGCCGACGAGGCCCGCCCCCGCCCTCCCTCGCCCCGTCCCTGAGGCCCTGGCCGCCTCTCTGAAGCCCCGGCTCTCGCCCGCGCGCAGGGGATCGGGCTGAAGGACGAGGACAAGCCGAAGCTCTTCACCCTCTTCACCCGCATCCGCGACAAGGACTTCTCCGATCCCGGCGGTGCGCCCCCGCGACTCGGGCTGCCCTCTGCCCGCCCCGCCCCGCCCTGCCCCGCCCAGCCGACCCCTCTGACCCTGCGCCCGCCCTCAGGCACGGGCCTCGGCCTCTGGCTCTGCAAGGACCTGATCCACCTGATGGGCGGCGACATCGGCTGCGAGTCCGAGTACGGCAAGGGCTCCACCTTCTGGTTTGTCGTCACGTGCGCACGCCCCCGCCCCCTCCCCTCCTCTTCTCCTCCCGCCCGGCCCGCGGCCGCTGAGGGGCGGGCGCGCGCGGGGGCAGCTTCCCGGTGCTGCCGCGGCCGACGGCGGAGCTGCGGCCCTCGATGATCCTGCGCTCCCTCACGAGCTCGGGCGCCAACTCGCCCATCGGCGGCAACGTGCGCCCCCCGCCCGCCCCCCGCCCGCATGCGAGCCCCGCCCCTCGCCGACGCGCGCGGCCCGGGCGGCGGCAGTCGCGATCGCCGTGAACCTCGCGGCGGCGGCGCTGGCGGCGCACGCGGGCAAGACCTTCCCCCCGGTCCGACGGGTGCGCCCTGCGGGGCTCCCGTGCCGCCCGCCCCCTGGGAGGTGCCGGGCTGAGGCGCCGCCCGCGCGCCCCGCCCGCCCGTCCGCGCAGGCTCTCGTCGCTGGCGGAGAGCTCGCGGCCCAGCTCCCCCATGAGCGAGTCGGCGATGGGGCTCTCCCCGGCCGCCTCCTACTCGGGGCCCCCGGGGGCGCCGGCGCCCTCGAGACCCTCTCCCCCGACATCCTCGCCAACGTCGCCCCGGTCCGCCCGCCCCCGCGCACCCGCGTACCCCCCAGGCAGCCCCCCCCCCCCCCCCCCCCCCCCCCCTCACGCGCCGGCCGCCCGGCGCAGGGGCCGCCGGGGAACTTCACGCTGCCGAACGGGACGGTGCTGATGCCGCGGGTGGAGCGGAGCAACACGGACCCGGGGCCGGGCCGGCGGAGGCGGCGCACGGGCGCGAGGAGAAGCGGCGCGGCAGCGGCTCGGGCGAGCTCCGCAGCTCCCTATGCCTCCTCGTCGAGGCGCGCTGCACCCGCCCCGGCCCCGGCCCCTCGCCGCCTCGCCGCCGGCCGGCGCTGACGGGGCGGGGGGGGCGGGGGGGCAGGACAACCTGATGAACTCGCAAGTGGCGAAGCGCTTCCTGATGGCGGGCAAGCACGACGTGATCTGCGCGTTCAACGGGCAGGAGGCCCTCGAGATCTACAAGAAGCACTGCCTCGCGCCCCCGGGCCAGCCCCGCGAGCTCGCCCCCATCGACGTCATCTTCATGGACTGCGAGATGCCGGTACCCCCGACCCCCGACCCCCTTCCCTTTCCACATGCTGACGCCGTACCCCCCCCCCGGCAGATCATGAACGGGTACGAGGCGACCGCAGCGATCCGCGAGTTCGAGGCCGACCGTACCCTGCCACCCATTCCCATCATCGCCCTGTGCGCCGCCACCCCCCCCCCCCCTTCCTCTTCTTCCCCCCCGAGGGGGGCGGCTGTCCTTACGCGTACCCCCTCAGCACGGCGCACGCGCTGCGGGAAAATCATGATAAATGTTTTGCGGTGGGGATGAACGACTGTACGTCGTTTGCCGGGCTGTCTGTGCGCCCGGCGGTCATTCATTCGCCCCCGCCCCGCCCCCGCAGACCTCACGAAGCCCATCCACCGGACGACAATCCTCTCCGCAGTCTCCAAGTGGACCCCAACGTGACCACCCGCCCGTCCCGGCCCCCGGCTCCCCGCTCCCGGCGCCTGGCTCGGCTCGGCTCGGCTGGGCGCAGGCGGGCCCCGGCCCCGCGCCCCTTTCTCCGATTTCCATCTTTTCTCCTCCGGCTTTCTCCGCTTTGCGCGTGCGTGCATATGCGTATTAGTAGTTTCGTTGTGCGAGTGCGGGTCCGTATGGGTGTACCTTCTCCAACATCCATCAGTGTTATTTTCGTGTGCAAAGCTTTTGTAGATAGCTAGCCTAGCAGATCTAGAGTTTGCCGATTGGGCTTGTTGTTCACTACATTTTTTGTGTACTACGGTACGGTTAGGCTATTATGTCCTTTGATAGTGATACATTCCACATGGCCAGAACCTGTTTTCACGTGTATATGTGGTCGCGGACAGCTGCGATCCCATTTTTGGAGACGCTCTCCGTATGTCCAGTCATTGTCGACATATCTTTATGCTACCTCATCCTTAGTCACCAATTTTGCACGTCCGGAGCTTGCTCCGTTTTCGGCCGTTGTTCGAAAGAAAACTCGACAATGCATTTGATCGTGACACGTGATGTTCGCTAGCTGTTAACTAGCAGCACTTCTGTGGCCGACAGTGATCATGACACGCTGCGCATGCAAGACTTTCTCACCAAGCGTTTGATACACATCTCTTTTCTTACGAAGTTATAATTAGTCAGTCGCCGCCATGATTTGGCTGCCATCGACAGATCAGACTGGGGTAGTATAGTTGCTACATAGTAGATTAACCCATGTTCCCCTTGGAAGAAAATTCCGTTTAGTACTACGGCAGACTCAAACTGCCAGCATTGAGAGCGGTGCGAACAGTCAAACTCACAGAGTGGAGTGTGCTCCATGGGTGGTCCAGCCTGGGCTACCAACAGTCGTGCCAGCATGTTTGGTAAGTGGGGAACTTGTGAATCGCAGGCCAGTGGTTGAGTTGTCGCTCTCATTGGTATACTCAATTCGATATGCACTTGAAGGCTGCCAGTGCTGCCTTGACTCACTGTGGTCACTGAGACAGGCTCCGCATGAGAAGGAAAAGTCACTGAGTGATGTATGACTCTGTGACTTCTTAAAAAAAGTAGTGGCAGCCGCTGCCCTTGCCAGTGAGCTTGGAAGCATGAAGTGGGAAGATCTGCCACAGAGTGGAGTTTTGTGGCTGAAATTGGGTATCCGGCAGTTCTGTCCATGGAAAGTCCTTTTTTTCCTTTTTTCTTCCTGAAGTGCTGTGGTGCACTTGACTGCTCAGTGCCGATTCAGAACCGGTTCGATTCTTGGCAAACAACAAGCAACAAATTAAACATCTTGGCATGTACAACAAAAAGAAAACACATGTTCCACAATATACAAACAACAAAACATGACAAAAAACAATAAAGCACAACACAAGCACCACGTGCACAACACATGCACAACAAACAAAACAGCCTTGTGCTTGCAACTTTTTGTTTCACAAAACAAACAACATTCTTTTCTAGTCTAGATGGTATATCTGTATATTGATCACGATGCATGCATTATGTTCATCATGGCATCATTGCACGCATAAAATATTGTTGCATGTTGCATGCATGATCATGAAATGATCAATGATTGACTTGTTCCTGATCAAATCTTCTTCAATCTTGCCAGGTTGTTTTTATCAATTCTCCAAGATCTTCTTGTTTTTGTCTGAAGTGTTCAATTCTAAAGTATTTGCAATTGTTCATGATCAGTGCCGCAACGCGTAACGTTAACGTTCGAGTTTGAGCTTCGATTCTTGCCCATGTTCCTGCTAAGATCTAGAATTGCCCTTTCTTTTCCAGCCATGGCCAGAATCTACATCAACTGTCGAAGTTCAATGAACATATATTCATAACAGAAATGAACATAACTGATCAAACCTTTGAAATACATTGCATGTGCTTCTTTTGCGTGATCACTTCATTGTTTCTAGATCTGTTCCGAAATGCTCTCTTCGGGGCCTCTGCGGCTTTGTCATACCCAGTCTTGCTGGCATGGATGTGTCTACTGCATTTCTCTCTCTCTCTCCGAAATGCTCTCTTCTTTTTGTTCAGTGCTTCGAATTCAGCTTCATTTTCATTCTTTGTAATATGATTGAGCCACAAGAGATTCATGCGTTCAATTTCAAACTTCTTGCAATATTAATTGTTCAGTGCTTTAGCTTTTCTTCTCATCTTCCTGGCTGCACTCCGATCTGTTCTGTTCTTTATGTTCAGTGCTTCAGCTTCTTCTGTTCTGTCTTCAGAATTTTAGTACTTCAGTCTCATTCTTTATTCTAATTAATTAGAAGAAGAAGAATAAAAAACCACAAGAACTCAAAGAACCCAAAAAAACACTGGGGGGGTGCGGGGGGGCGGAGCCCCCCTGCTTGTTACCATGCTACATAGTAGATTAACCCATGTTCCCCTTGGAAGAAAATTCCGTTTAGTACTACGGCAGACTCAAACTGCCAGCATTGTCTACGGTGCGAACAGTCAAAGTCACTGACTGGACTGTGCTCCATAGGTGGTCCAGCCTGGGCTGCCAACAGTCGTGCCAGCATGTTTGGTAAGTGGGGAACTTGTGAATCGCAGGCCAGTGGTTGAGTTGTCGCTCTCATTGGTATACTCCATTCGATATGCACTTGAAGGCTGCCAGAGCTGCCTTGACTCACTGTGGTCACTGAGACAGGCTCCACATGAGAGGGAAAAGTCACTGAGTGATGTATGACTCTGTGACTTGTAGCGGCAGCCGCTGCCCTTGCCAGTGAGCTTGGAAGTATGAAGTGGGAAGATCTGCCACAGAGTGGAGTTTTGTGGCTGAAATTGGGTATCCGGCAGTTCTGTCCATGGAAAGTCCTTTTTTTCCTTTTTTCTTTCTGAAGTGCTGGGGTGCACTTGACTGCTCAGTGCCGATTCAGAACCGGTTCGATTCTTGGCAAACAATAAATAATACATTGAACATCTTGGCATGTACAACAAAAAGAAAAGCATATGTTTTACAATGTACAAACAACAAAACATGACAAAAAAAACCGAAGAAGAAGAAGAGGAGTATGTATAAGACACGCCCAAGCCGGTTGTCGAACACTAGCACAACAAACAAAACAGAAACTTGCGAAGAGATCTAGATGGCCAAGTGGCATCTAGATCTTTATATCATGATGCATGCATTATTCATCATGGCATCATTGCATGCATAAACTATTGTTCCGTGTTACATGCATGAAATGAAATGATCAATGATTGACTTGTTCATGTCTTTTGCTTCATCTCTCTTTCTCATGATCAATTCTTCTACATCCTTGCCAGGTTGTTTTTGCCAAGTTGTCAATTGAAGTGTTCAATTCTTAAGCTTCTTGCAATTGTTCATGATCAGTGCCGCAATGTATTGCCAGGCTAGATAGCTGGCAAGGTGGTGTATTGGGGGTACAGGCAGACTGAGGTACAGGGGTACAAAGCTACAGGGACTTGGACAGTATATCACTGCTGCAGAATGCTTCTTGGACAGTACGTTCAAGCTTCTTGCCCGCTTTCCTGCTAAGAATTGCCCTTGCTTTGCCAGCCATGGCCAGTATTTAGCACCAAAACTCGATGTTTGATGACAGATCTAGAACATAAATGATCAAACCTTTGAAATACATTGCATGTGCTTCTTTTGTTTTGTTTTGCGATCACTTGTTGTTCATCTTCCTGGCTAAAGCTATAGCTAAGAATATCAAATCGCCCTTTAATTTCTTTGCCAGCCAAGAATTAAACACCAATTGCAAAGCACTATGTTTCATGACAAACCATAAATGATGAAGCCTAGCTTTGGACTACATTGCATCTCGTGCATTGTTTCCTGATTACATGATCAGTGTTTAATTTCTACATCTTTCATGCACTCAGATCTGTTCTGTTCTTTATGTTCAGTGCTTCAGCTTCTTCTGTTCTGTCTTCACAACTTTAGTACTTCATTCTCATTCTTTGTTCAATTAATACGTAGTAGTAGTAGTAGTAGCGGGCCGTCACGGGGATTCAGGCCCTTCCTATGTGGCGCCGTCGGGTGTCCACATAGGGTGCCCTATTTCCTTGCTGGCGCCCTGGGGGTGGTGGCCCAGGGTCCTGTATGCGGCTCCACTCACTCCCCATGCTAGTGGGTCCCTGACGGGCCTTGCACGTCCCATTCGGGGCCTCTGCGGCTTTGTCATACCCAGTCTTGCTGGCATGGATGTGTCTACTGCATTTCTCTCTCTCTTTTTTTTTTTAGTAGTAGTAGTATGTAGAAGAAGAATAGCCCACAAGAAATCAAAGATTCCTAAATAACACTGGGGGGGTGCGGGGGGGCAGAGCCCCCCTGCTTGTAGATTTAATTTGATCCGACTCGGTGACCCCGAACTTCATCGATTTCATAATCAGGGCCTGGCCATCACGGCATGGCAATCTAATAGCGTGTCCATTGTGCACGCACAAGCATTCCATGATATGTCAATAGTATTTTCCTATACGATCTCCGGTATCTCATTGATCTAATCGGTTTTCCTATACGATCTCCGGATCTCGAGCTCCTATCCGATCTTCCTATGTACCATATATTGAAAATTTGATCCGACTCGGTGACCGGGTCCTTCGGACCCCGAAGTCGATCGATGTCAGGGGCTGGTCACGGGTCATGATATCGATATCGAAATCCGATGACTCGATGATGATCAGTGACTCGGCAACGTGCACGTACACGTACAATTGCAACTGGCACCAGCCCAGCGCTAGCCTTGTCTAGGTGAAATCGGCGCCAGCCTAAAGCGCTAGCTAGTCGGGAAGAAATGGAGTGAGGTTTCGAAAATCGATTTCGATCAAAATTCACGCAGCAAGTGGCCATCCGGCCAGGAAAGACAAACCGGCAACTAGCTGAAGATGCCCTGTCTACTTCAAACAATTACAGCAAGCGCTGCCCGCAGTTGTGCAGCGCCGTGGAAAACTGGCCGGCGCCCCGCGGCAAGGCCGAAGGGCGCGCAGAGTGGCCGCCAAATCAAAGCGAGCAGGCCGCTTATGTCGAGAAGTTCTTGGAGCCGAACACGCCGGACTCCTGGCGCACCTCCTCCGGGACCTGGCGGAGGCACACCGAGTTGGGGCGAGCGAGGCGCGGCGGGACGCGAGGGGCGGCGGGCGAGGGCCCTGCCTTGGTCATGATGTAGTCGAACACCTCCTTCCAGTTCGGAACGGCGCGGAGCTCAATCTTGCCGCCGCCCCGCACGCAGACGACCATGTCCGCGCAGGAGCCCAGCGCCTGGACCGAATGTCGTGAGCAGCGCCGGGATGCGGGGCGGGGCAACACGGGCAGCACCTTCTGCACGTAGCGGATGTTCTCGATGTTGGGGTAGCTAACGTCGAAGCGGTCCTTGCCCTGGAAGCCGCTGACGACGGTCACGCGCCGGTTGGTGATCTTGTACCGGACCTGAGAGCACAAGACCGGTCAGCGGTAGGGAAGAAGGAGCCAAAAGGAACAATGCAATCAAGCTAAGGAATAGACGCCGCATAAACGGGCGGGGGACTCGAATGGCGCACCCAGAGCTGACGAGAGATGGCACCGATCAAAAGCGGGGCGCCGATGATGGAGAGCGTCGCGAAGCTGGCGCCGACAATCTCGCTGAAGTGCGGCTTCAGCTCATACACCGTCTCCTCCTCCGGGCTCGGCGGCACCGCAAGGATCTTCTCTGCGCGCGGTCGTGCACGCGGCACGGGCGTCGGACCTCGGCGAGCGGGCGGGCGTTGGCTATAAGATCAGAACAAGCTCACCGCGAGCGGCGCTGGCGTCCTTCTTCGGCTTCTTCTTGCCGGCGTCGCAGACCACCTCGAAGGCACGAGACGCCTCGAACGAGCGGCTGGTGGAGGCCTCGAACTGGCGGACACCAGCGACGCGGCGGAAGCCGCTGTACTCCGGGAAGGACTCCGCGTGGGACGGGACGCCCGCCGAGGTTCCACGTGCGGCCGGCTGGGTGCGCGAGGATGATGCGACGACAGGCGCAATCTGGGTCGAGGGTGACAGCGCAAGGGCCGGAACGAACGCCATCTGTGCGAAGGAGAAAGCCGCCGAACTTGCACGACTCTGGGGGTACGAGTGTCAAGTCTAACTGCCGGCTTCCATTCCAACTTGGCAATGGCGAAGACCTGCGTGATCACCGGCGCGAACCGCGGCATCGGGCACTCGTTCGCCAAGGCATTCCGCAAGCTCGGTGCGCCGGCGGCTGCGCACCGACCGACGCGCGCGCTCACGCACGCACGCGCGCGACAGGCTACGAGGTCATCGGCACCGCGCGCAAGTCGTCTGACTTCGCCGCGGTGCGCGTGAGAGGGACAGCGCCGCCGAAAGCGGGTCGACGCTTGCTGTGGCGGCTGTTTAGATCAGAGCTGCCGCTCAGCTTCTATGCCGCCGTGTCTGACGCACCGCCGCGCCGCAGCTCCACGAGATCGGCGCGAAGGCCTATGAACTGGACGTGACCAGCGAGGCGTCGGTGAACAAGTTCAAGGCCGCCATCGGCGATGTCCCAATCAGCCTGCTCATCTGCAATGCAGTGCGTGGGCCCGGGCCCGCGCTGCGCTGCCTCTAAATCTCGCGCGCGCTGACGCTCGTCGACGCCCCGACGCGTGTGCAGGGCCTCCTGATCAAGGACGTGCGTCGTTTGTGCCGCGCGCCGCGCCGCGTGCTTCCGAGCGGCGGCCGCGTGCGTAGACCCCGCCGCCGCGCAGGACCTCGGGAAGACGAGCGCGGAGTCGATGGCCGCCCAGTTCGCGACGAACGCCATCGGGTGCGGCCGGCCGCGAAGGCGGGAGCTCGAGAGGATCTAGGGCCGCCGCCGACCGCGCGGGCGGGCGGGCGGGCGGGCGCTGAGGGCCCGGCGTGCGCAGGCCGATGCTGGTGGCCCAGGCGCTCCTCCCCAACCTGAAGGCTGCCGAGAAGGTGCCGCGCCCCGCCGCCGCCCGGCGCCCTCACGCGCCTGACGCGCGCCCGGCAGGCCCGCGTCGTGCACATGACGTCGCGCATGGGTGCGGCCCGCTGCGCCCGCCCCGTCGAGCAGCCGGGCCGTCGAACCCCCGCAGGGAGTATGGATGACAATTCGAGCGGGGGCTACTACGGGTACCGCGCCTCGAAGGCCGCCCTCAACGCCGTCGTCAAGAGCATGGCCGTCGACCTGAAGGAGGCCCGCCTCGCCCCGCCCCGCGCCTCAGGGCCTCCCCGCACCCCTGATCGCGCCGTGCCCCTCAGGCCGGCATCCCAGTGATCGCGCTGCACCCGGGCTTCGTCTCGACGGCCATGGTGGAGTTCAAGGGACAGATTGAGCCTGGCGCGTGTACCCCCTGAAAAATGGCTCTTGCCCCCTTCTGTGACTGAACTCGCTCGAGATCAGACGCGGCGGTGGAGAAGATGGTGCCCGTCATTGAGGCCCTCGACATCAACCGCACCGGGAAGTTCATCCACGGTACCCCGTACCCCCCGCTGCCCCAGCCCGTACCCCCCTCAGACCGCCCGCAGGCCTCCAGAACGAGGAGCTGCCGTGGTAGACGCCAGCGGCCCGCCAGTTTTAAATAGGAGTACTGTAATAACGTAAACCCGAAAGCAAAGAGCGAGCGCAAGCTATCGCCTGAGCTTGTAGAGGGTGCCGCGGGTCGTCTCGGCGGCCTCCAGGCGGCCGGCGCCGAGCATGTCGCGCACGTGAAAGCGCGACCCCAGCGGGCTGCTCTTCAGCTTGACGCGCTCCACTTCCTGCCGGGCGCGGCGCCCCGAGCGGGGCCGGCGGCGTCAGCGCGGGGCGGCGCAGGAGCGAGGGGGGGCCAGGGGGCCGGGGCGCGCCTTGGCGAGCTTCTGGCCGAACTTGGCCCGCCGGAAGACTGCCGCCAGCTCCTCCCGGCCCCGCACGACCCCCGCGAGCGCCGGCCCCGCCTGCGAGGCGTGAGGTCCAGGCGGCGCAGAGCGCGGGTTAGGCTGGGGCACCTGGGGGACGGCGAAGCGGTAGGTGCCCATGGACTGCAGCTCGACGCTGTCGCGCACGAGCAGGCCGGCGACCACCAGGCGCCTGCGGGGCGCGTGGGGTTCGCTCGCTGCGGGAGGAGAGCGTGCGGGGGCGCACGTCACCGCCGCCTCGACCTCCGCCTGCTCCGTGTCCCGCACATCCATTTCGAGGCCCTTGGCGAGCTCCGTCCACGACACGACGCACGCGCCCCCGCGGCAGCCGTCCAGCGCGAACCGAGCGAACCGCTCTGAGATTTGATCGAGGTCAGCGACGCGTCTCCGCGGCGTCTTGTACACGCATGGCGCACCGAAGAGCGCTCGGTATTCCTCAGGCGCAGTGGCTGCGGCGGCCTCCACGGCGGCGCGGTAGCGCGAGCAATCCACGATTGCGAAGTCCTCCTTGGCGGGAAGCTTGAGCACGCGGAAGACACCGCGCGCGGCGAGGTCGTCCAGCGTCCTGTCTACTTCCGTGCGGTCGTGCACGATGGAATACACCTGCGCGTCGCTCACAACTGCGAAACCGCGTAAAACGAGGCGCGCTCACCTGGCTCTTCAGGCAGAAAGGGCAGGGAAGCGGAAGCGCCCGCTCGGCTTCATTCAAACACAGGCGCACGGCCGCCTCGGTGTCGCTGATTGCCGCCGCCTCGAGGACCGCCGCATCTGCTCAACGCGTTCAGCCTGCCGCGGGCGCTCGCGGCACTCCAGTGACTCGCACCTGCTGTGTGATCCTCGCCGATCAGCGTGCGCTGGCGCTTTGCCGGCCGGGCCATGGCTTCACTAGTACCGGTACCGGATCAATTCGGCCCAACTTTGAGCACCATGGCAGACGCGTCTGCCTTCGTCTGCCACAGCGCCTTCCTGGGAGTACGTCTCAACAGGCCGAGCACATCCGCGCCACTCCAGCCGGCAGCCGCTGGATCGACGCGCCGTCGGCGGCAGCCCGTGCGTGCGCAGGCGGCCAGCGGCTCCCCGGAGGAGCTCGAGGATTCGACCCGTCGCCCTGCCGTCGGACGGCGGAGAGCGCTGGCCGCGCTCGGGGCGGCGGCGCTCGCGCCGAGCCTAGGCCTCGTTCAGCCCGGCCCCGCCCTCGCCGGCGCCAAGGGCGGCCTTCCCGGCGTGGAGCGCATCGAGCTCGCGAGCGGGCTGGAAATCAGCCGCGTGCTGAAAGGATGCTGGCAGGCAAGAGCGGGGGCCGCGCCCCGGCCCGCCGGCGCCCCGCCTGGCCTCACGCCCGTGCACGAACGCAGCTCTCGGGCGGGCACGGCCGCGTGAGCCGCGGAGATGCGCTGAAAGACTTCGAGGAGTTCCGCAAGGCCGGCATAACGACGTTCGACACGGTGCGCCTCGGCCCGCCGCGCCCCGGCCCGCCCCGGCCCCGCCCGTCATGCCCGCCGGCAGGCTGACCACTACGGCCCCTCTGAAGAGCTTATCGGCGACTTCCTCGAGTGCGCGGGGCGCCCCCCGGCGCCGGCCCCCGCGGCGCCGGCCCCCCGCGGCGCCCCGCCCCGGCCCCCGCCGGCCCCCGCGGGGTGCGCCGCACGGTGCTGACCTGCCCGCTGCAGGCGCCTGAAGCCCGCGGACCGCGCCGGCGTCCAGGTTCTCACCAAGCTGTGCTACTTTGGGCCGGAGATGGCGTTCAACGCCGTCCCGCACGGCCTGCCACCGCCCCGCACGCGAAACTTTGAATCCGAATGGTTTGATCCGGCGCGCAGCGTACCAGACGGTGCAGCGGAGCGTTAAGCGGCTGCGCGTGCCGGGCCCGGTCGACGCGGTCCAGTTCTACTGGGGCGACTACGACGTCGGCAGCTACCTCGACGCCGCCCGCGCCCTCGCCGACATGCGCGAGAAGGCCCGCCCCGCACCGCGCCCCCGCCTCTTCGCCCGCGTACCCCGAAGTCGACGCGCCCCCCCGCAGGGCGCAATAAGGCACATCGGCGCGACGAACTTCGACACGCCGCGGCTCGAGTCGATGCTCGACGCCGGCGTACCCCTCGTCTCGCACCAGGCGCCGCCCCGTACCCCCTCCGGATCGGGCGCCCCCCGGCCGGCTCGAACCCCGGCGCCTTGCAGGTCCAAGTCTCGGTGCTGGACCGCCGCGTCCACTCGGGCCCCATGGCCGCGTGCGCGCCCCAGCCCGCCCCTTCGGCTCCCCCTGGTCTCACGCGGCGAGCCCCCCGCAGCTTCTGCCAGGAAAGGGGGGTACAGCTCCTCGCGTACGGCGTCCTCGCCGGCGGGTTCCTGAGCGACAAGTCCGCCCCGCATCACCCCCGCCTGCTCCGGCCGGATCCGTGTCCCCCAGACTCACGCTCCTCGGCGGCGGGGCAGGTACCTCGGGGCGCGGGAGCCGGAGCGGGCGCAGCTGGACACCTTCTCGAAGATGAAGTACTTCTCGGTGCGCCCGCCCGCCCGCACACCCCGCCAGGCCCCGCGGCGCCGCCCGCGGCGGTCTAGTCGAGTCCTCCCCGCCAGCGCAACTCCCTCTTCGCGCGCATCCGATCCACGAGGCCTGACGGGCGCCGCCGCGCCCGCGCAGGTCATCCGCAAGTGCGGCGGCTGGGGCCGGTGGGCGCCGCTCCCTCCCCCCTTCCCCCAACCCTCTCCTTCCCCCCCCCCCCCCCCCCTCGCCTCCCTCTCCCCTCCTCCCAGCCGCCTCGGCGCCCGCCTCCTCTCCCTCCCCTAAAACGTTTCTTCTTCCCCTGAACGCCCCGCCCCGCCCCGGGCCGGGCCGGGCAGGCTGCAGGAGGTCCTCCGCGCCCTCCGCGCCGTCGGCGACCGCCACGGTGCGCGCACCCCGGGCCCCCGGCCGCCTCGTGCGGCCGACCCGCGTGCCCCGCAGGCCAGAGCGTCTCGAACGTCGCCTGCCGGTGCGCCTCCGCCGCCCTTCTCCCATTTCACGCTGCCTTCTGCTGACCGTCCCGTCGTTCCCAGATACGCCCTGCAGCAGCCAGGGGTGCGCCCTCGCACACCGGGCCTCTCGCCGCCGCAGCGGACGAGCGGCTAGGTCTTACCCACGTACCCCGTACGCCACTCCCTCCCCCGCCGGCAGGTCGCCGGCATTATCCTCGGGGCGCGCAACGCGAGCCACGTGCGCGCTCTGGTCTCCTGACGTCTTCAGTCCGTTTGAATTTAATGGAGGGCCGGCCAGGTGGAGGAGCACCGCGCGCTCTTCGGCTTCGACCTCTCCCCGGGCGACCTGGAGGAGATCGAGGCGGCCGCGCCCCCGACCCTCCCCGGCGACTTCTACGACTGGGAGCGCGGCCGCGCGTGACCTCGTCGGCCGGCTGCCGCAGTTCAAGAACGGACGATTCAGACTCGGCTGGCGCGAGCTTGCAATTGTGCGGAGAGGGCTGGCAGGCCGGCGGCCAAAGGTCTCCAGGCCGCGGCGCTAGCAGCGCAATTCACTGTGCATGTACATGTATTGCTCGAGGGGCGCGAGTTTAATGGAGGCGTCGGGGTGCGGTTGGAAGGGCCGGCGGGGGCCCTAGGCGGCGATGCGGAGGCCCTCCGGGGTGGAGGCCGACTTGGTGAGGGAGCCCTGCGGGGCCGGCTCTAGGGCGCGCCGGCCCTCCCCCACGCCGGCCCCCAGCTTGCTGCCCGGCCAGAGCGGCGCCGTGGGGACGCCCTCGCGGTTCCAGCGGTACTGCGAGAGCGCCTGCGGGGGCGGAGCTGAGCTCGAGGAAGCGAAGAGAAGCGAGAAGGCGAGAGCTCGAGGGGAAAGAAGGGGCGGGCCTGGAGGCGGCCGGAGGAGGCGTCGGCCTGCGGGGAGGCGGGTCAGAGGGCGAGCCATCGGAAGCAACAGCAGAGGGCCGGGGAGGGGCCCGGGCGGACGAGCATGGTGACGGTGCGGACGACCTCGCGCACGGAGGGCACGAAGAAGTGCGCCCCGCTCACCTGCCCCGCCAGCCCCGCCCCCGTCAGCACCTCGGATCAGCAGCTCGGGTGGGCGACGAGGCGGGGCGGGGCGGGGCGGGGCGGGGCGCGCGCCTTCTGCTTGACGACGACGGTGAAGACGCCGGCGCCGGCGCACGGGTGCGACGCGGGCTCCGGAGGCACCTTGTTCTCCTCCGCGTCGCTGTTCCCCGCGCCCTCGGCCGCACCCTCTGGGATCGTCGCGGGGATGATGCCCATCGTCTTTGCGGCGCGCCCCGGCCCGCCCGCCGGGGCCGTCGATGCGGCCGGCTCCTCGCCAGCGGGGGCGGCGGGGGCCGGGGCGGGGGCCGGGGCGGGGTGGGCGTGGGCCTCGAGGGGCCGCCCCGCCAGCGCCGCAAACATGTCCTCGTCTGCAGCGGGGCGGGGCAGCTCAGCCAGAGCGAGGCAGACCCCACTAGAAGGAAGCTAGCTTCCACAGCGCTTCTGGGGCGCGAGAGCTCCCAGAAAAGGGCGACTCGAAGCTTATGACTGAAGCTCCTAGAACGAGGGGCGGGGGCGGGGGCGGGGGCGTACCGGTGCGGTCGTCGCCGATGGCGAGGACGAAGTCGACGGGGGGCTCCTCCCCCGCCGCCCCCCGCCGCCCCTCCACCTGCCCCCCCCCCGCCCGAGTCAGACGAGCCGACTTGCAATCGAAGGCGCGCGCGGGAGAGGCCGGCACGCCTGCAGGATGCGCAGCAGCATGTTGCCTGCCCCCCCGCGCATGCGTGCGAGACCCCGTCAGCGACCCAGGCGACGCGCGGGGGCGCCGGCTTGGACGCGCGGGGGCGCCGGCTTGGCCGCGCGGCGCGCCCTTGTTGATGCCCATGAGGCTACGCGGGGCGGCGGTCAGCGCCCCGCACGCAGCGGCCGCGGGAGAGGGAGAGCGGCGCGGGCGGACCGGACTTCGACGGTCATGTTCCCGAGGAGGACCTGCCGCCCCGCACCGCCCCGCAGCCGTCAGCCCCGGGGGAAGGGCGGAGGCGGGGGCCTAGGCCTGCTAGCGCCGGGGGCGCGCCTCGACGGGCATGTTGCGGAGGGCGTTCACGAGCTGCAGCTGCGGGCCGCCTCAGCCGGCGGGGCGCGCGGGCTCGGGGCGGGGCGCACGTGGAGCTCCTTGGCCTGCCAGTCGCCGTACTGCGCCTCGGCGTCGCGGTAGTGCCAGGTGATCCCCCCCTCCTTCACCTGTATGCCCGCCCCCGCTGAGCGGCCCCGCGCGGGGCCGGGGCGCTTAAGCGTAAGCTTAAGCTTGCAGGGCGGGCCTCGATGAAGGAGCCCGGGGTGCGCTCGGTGCGGTACTCGAAGATGGGGAGCACGGCGTCGCGCCACGTCGGCGACGCCGCCCCCGCCGCCGGCAGCAGCTGCCAGTCGTCCTGCCCGCCCAGCCCCGAGCGGCGTCACGCGGAGGGCGCGGTTTAGAGCGGCGGGGCCCGGCCCGGGCCGCGGGGCCGCACCGTGAGGAGCATCTCGCGGCTGACCTGCCCGCCCACTCCGCCCCCGAGGCCCCCCGGCACCTGCCCGCGCCGCCTCTCATCGGAGGGAGGGCGGGATGCGGAGGGCGGGGCGGGGCGGCGGGGCGGGCCTGGCCGCGGCGGGGCCAGCGGTAGAGGAGGCCGTGCTCGGCGGCGAGGCCGACCCCTGCGCCCGCGCCCCCCGCTTCGCTGTCGAAGGAGGCGGGCAGGCGCTCGCCCGCGCACCCGGGATGTCCCCGAAGCAGTCGGTCTGCGGCCGCCGCGCGTCGGCGCCGGTGGGGGGCGGGGCGGCGGAGCGGCGGGGCCGGGGGCGGGGGCGGGCGGACGAGGAACTTGCGGTTGCGGCCGGAGACGACGAAGAGGACGTTTCGCGGGTCCGCCCCGAGCCGCGCCAGCGTCGAGAGCACCTGGCGGGGGCGCTGAGGAGGGGCGGCGCGCCGGCGCCCCGAGTGCGATAGAGGTTGCCTCGGATGGTTCTCGTGGGTGGTTCTAGAGCATGCAAACAGAGCACGGGCGGGGGCCGGGGCGGGGGCGGCACCTGGGGCGAGGGGAGTGCGAGCTCGGGCTGCGAGCGGTGGGGCACGAGGGTGCCTGCAACCCCCCCCGGCTCAGGGGCGCCCCGGCCACCGTCGGGCGGGGCGGGACCGTCGTAGTCGAGGCAGATGATGCGCTTGCGGGCGGCGCGGTAGCACTCGAGCAGCCGCGCCGGCTCCAGCAGCGTCGGCAGCCCGCCACTCTCCTGCCCCCGGCCCGCCGCCTCGCGCCCCGGAGGGCGGGGCGGGGCGGGGGCGGGGGGCGGACTTGGCGGGCGCGGGCGGCGTCGCAGACGGTCTGGCGAGCGGGGGCGGGTGAGAGGCGGGGGGAGGGGCGGCGGGACCGGGGGACCTGGAGCTCCTTGAGGAAGGACTCGCCCCAGTAGGACGACGAGCTGCCCGCAGGCGGGGGTGAGCGCCGGGGGAGGGAGGAGGGGCAGGGGGCGGGCGAGGGGGCCCACTGCGCGATGACATAGCTGCGCGGCGCGGCGATCGGGAGTCAGACTCGCCAAGTCGGCGGCCCGGACACCGGCGCCGGCGCAGGGGCGTGGACCGGACCTCGACGCACCGGTACATCTGAAGCCATCGGAGGAAGGGCGGGCGGCGCGGCGCAGCGCGGCGAGGGGCCCGGTCAGCTCGAGGCCGGGCGAGGGCAGCCGAGGCGGGCTGCAGGAGGCGCGCAGGGCGGGGCGGGGCGGGCCTTCTCGTGGCGGTAGGCGCGGGTCTCGCGGCTCATCGCGAGCGCCGCGTGCATCGTGTCCGCCGTCGCCCGCACGTTCCACGCTGCCGCCGGCGGGTTCGGATTGGGAGGCCAGGCGCGCTCTCCAGGGCGGGGCCGGCACGGTTGATGCGCATGGCGGTGCCGAGGAGCTGCGCCGTCCCCGCGAACTCCGAGATGATCAGCTGGCCCCGGTTCTGCCCCCCCGCCCGCCCCCCCGCCCGCCACGTCAGCGCCTCGTCCTGGCGTCTTGGCCGGGGGGCGGCGCGCCTCGACCTGGCAGACGATGTACTCCTGGCTCACGAGGTTCATCCCTGCCGCCGCCCCTCGGAAATGAGCGTGGAGGCGCGGGGCGGGGCGGGGCGGGGCGGGGCGGAGCGGGGCGGACCGTCGCGCAGGGACGTGATGACGGCCGCGTCGGCGATGCTGCGAGATGCGCGCGGAATCGAGGGAGTCCAGGGCCGCGGGGGTGGAGCGGGGTGGGCGGACGCGTAGAGGGCCGTCTGCACGTAGACACGTGAGCTCTACGGGGTCATCGGGGGGTACTGGGGAGGGGGGGGTACCAGCTCTTGGAAGTTCACGGACTGGTTGATGTAGCGGATCGGGCTGCCCGCCGTGGATTAGACCAGCGGTCTGCAGGCGCGCGCGTGCCAAGCGGACGGGAGGCGACCTGTGGTCGAGGGTGCCGTACGTCGAGTTGACGCGCCCGACGAGCTCGTTCACCTGCCGGGCCCCCTCACGCCCCCACGGGGCCCGGGCGCAGCGAGCGCGCGGGCCTCGGAGCAGAGGTTCTTGTACTCCTCCACGTCCGTCCGCGAGGGGATCGCCACCTGCGCCCCCGCCGCCTCGCCGTCGCGGGAGGGCGGGGCGCGGGTGCTGGGCGCGCGGGGCGGGTCCGGGCCTGGACGAGGACGGCGGTGCAGCGGTGCTGCGGGTACCGCGCCAGCAGGCTCTCGAAGGCCTGCACCCCGCCCCGCGAGCCGCTAAGCCGGCGGCGGGGCGGCGGCGGGCCGGAGGCGGCGGACGAGGAGCTTGTGGGGGAGGCCCTTGATGTAGTCGAGGCGGTCGACGCCGAGGAAGACCCGCTTCCCCTCGAACTGCGCCGGGGCGCCCGGTTCGCGCTCCACGCGGGGGCGGGGGCGGGGGCGGGGCGCCTGCTGGCGGAGCTCGGCGATGCGCTTGCGGACGGGGTCCGACTGCAGCGCCGCCAGGAAGCCCCCGGGGTCGATCCCGATCTGCCGCCCCCGCCGAGTGAGGTGGACGGTGCAGGGGCACGCGCGGGCGCGCAGGGGAGGCCGGGCGCACCGGGTAGATGCCGACGGCGACGCGGCGGCCGGCGTAGTCGACGCCCTGCGGCAGGCGGCGGTCGCGTGGGCGGCGCAGCGGGCGGGGGGCTCGGGGGGCGCGCGCGCACGCCGGGGTTCGTTGCCAGGCCCAGAATGCGCGTGCAGTTCGTCAGAAAGTGCTGCCCGCAACTCAGAGCCCGTTCGGTTCACTCGGCGAGTTCAGAGAGTGCACCCGCGCGTAGTCGTACGCTGCCGGCCGAGCGACGGAGGTGCGTGAGGGGCGGGCGGGCGGGCGGGCGGGCGGGCGGGCGGGCTGGTTTGCGAGGGCGCCCGGGTGCGGGCGGGACGCACTGTGGAAGCCGACGAGGTCCGAGGCGAGCACCTGCCGGTTACGATCAGAGGCGCAACAAAGGGGCCCGCGGGGGCGGTGGCGGGGGCCGGCGGGCGGGCGTGCCCCCTCGAGGATCTGGGTGCGGAACGGCAGGACGCGGTACATCTGCGCGCCGGCCGGCGGGCCCGGGCGATCATGATCAGCTTCGCGCCAGGGTGGCGGTGGGCGAGCGAATGCAAGCGCAGTGGGCGCCTCGGAGGAGGGGAACGGGGTGTGGAGGAAGAAGCTGCGCATGCGGGGGCTTCAGCGGGGCGGAGGGCGCCGGGGCGGGGCGGAAGGGGAGCGCGCCCGATGGACATGGAGGGCCGCTTCTCGCGGAGGATCGCCGGCAGCAGCATCAAATGGTAGTCGTGCACCCACACCAAGTCCCCCTGCCCCGTCCGGCCGGGCCGCCGCGTCAGGCGCCCCAGGGCGGAGAGAAGCAGCAAGCGGCCCGGCGCGGCAAGCCCAGCCAGAGCCCGAAGAAGGGAGGGAGGGGGGGAGAGGGGGAGGGGGGGAGGGGGGAAGGGGGGGAGAGGGGGGAGGGGGGGAGGGGGAGGGGGGGGAGGGGGAGGGGGGGAGGGGGAGGGGGGGAGGGGGGAGGGGGAAGGGAAGGGGGTTTAAGAGGTTAAAGAAGGGGGAAGGGGGAGGGGTGGTTAAGAGAGGAGCTCGAGGGGGGTTAAAGAGGGGGGGAGGGGGGAGAGACGGGGGGGGGAGGGGGGGGGAGGCACCTCGCGGTAGATCTCGAGCACCGCATCAGCGAACCGCTGCGGCCGGCCTCAAAAGATTCCCGGGGCGGAGGCTACAAATCGGGGTGGCTGGGGGGCGGGGCGGGCCTCGTTGGCGGCGATGTAGGCCTCCCACATGCGCGAGTTGAGGCGGCGCTCCTCCTCCGCGTCCGATCTGCCGGCCCCTCGGCTCGCCCGGTCCGGTCCGGCGCGGGGCGGCGAGGCGCGCGGGGCGCGGGGCGCGCTTGCTGAAGGTGTGGAGGGCCACGTAGTGGAAGAGCTGCCCCTCCGCGCGCGCGCTCAGCGGGGCGGCGGGGCGCGCGGGGAGCGGGCAGGGGCGGGCGCACGGGCCAGAGGACCTGGTTGCAGAAGCCGTTGTAGAACGAGTCGGCCATGTCCTCCGGCAGGAACACCTGCCCGCCGGCCTTAGCAGCTGCTGCCGAAGGCTCAGGGCCGCGCCGCCCTCGCGCACCGGCCAGTTGTTCAGCTCGGAGTAGAGCCGCGTCTTCAGAGTCTGCTGCTCGCCTTCCGGCACCTTCGCGCGCGCCCCGCGGCGCAAGTTGAGGCACGCCCCGGCGTCGCGACGACGGGCGCCGGCGCGGCTCCAGCGCCAATTCGTACCTCGATGCCGGGCCAGCCGACCTGGCGGCCCAGGCAGTCAGACGCGATTCGGAGATCAAAAGCGATCTCGGTGCGCGCATACGTATACGCACCCAGGTGAAGTTGCGGCTCTTGAGGCCAGCCAAGCCCGACACGAGCTGCCGCACGCGTTCGGGATCGGACGAGGAGCGGGGCAAGGGGAGCCGGCGGAGAAGAGAGCGCGCACGCCGCCCGACGAGGCGCGGAAGTGGTAGTCCCCACCCTTCTTCGTGATTGTGACGGGCGAGCGGTTGCTGATGACGATCAGGTGGCCCGACTCCAGCTTCTTGTCGAGCGACGCGCGGCGCTCCTCCGCCGTGGTCCCCGTGTGGATTTCCGCGAGCTGCGCAATCGCTCGCTCGCTCCAGCTCCACGGGGGCAAAGCGCAGAACGAGATCATCGCACCCGTGCTTGCACTTCCCGGATGCGAGCGAGGAGCTCGAGCTCTGCCCCGCTCCGCTGCTCATGCCCCTCCGAAACTTGCACGGACGAGCGCGGGGTCACGTTCCTGGCGTCACAGTCAAGCGAAACCGCTTGCAGAGCGCCAACGAAACGCCATAGGCGCGGGCGGCTGGCGCAGTCGAGCTCGGGGAGCGCGCGCGGGAGAACGGCAGCACAGTCGCATACACATCGGCGCGCGCACCCGGAAGTCTCCTGCAGAAGAACCTCGTGGCCTGCATATGCGTTATGAGAAGCGAGGGCCGCGCTCCGCAGCGCGCGCCGCACCGAACATGGTTGTCCTTTCGGCACTGGAGCTGCGCCACTCAATTCGCACGCTCAATGCGACTTCTAATCGAACGCAGCGCAAGCGGGGCGCTCTGGAGCGCTGATCGATCAAGATGAGGTCGCTTGCTGCGGTTCTAGAAGTTGAATACCCCCCGCCGCAGCTCAGCACTGATACCCCCCCGACGCGCGACTCAGCGGCGACTGAGGCGACTCCGCGAGAAAGAAGCGTCGGCTGCAGCGAAAAGTTTCACGCGTGAAGCGAGGAAGGCCGAGAGAACGAGCGAACGTACGCACGCGTTCTGATCAATTCTGCTAGCTCCGCTGATGGAGTGCAGGACGCGCGCCGCGACCCTGCCTATCCTGAACGCGCGAGGCCTAGGTCCTCTGTATTCGCCCGCTCTGAGCGCCCGCCTGTCATCGATGCAAGCCCGCCTAAGCGCCGTATACGTAGCGCCGTATTGAGCGCTTGTTTACGGTCTTCCCCGTGATCATAGCCCATTCTTCACGCTCGATGTCAACACTTCCTTCGCCCGAGGGCGCTTGGGTCGTGCTGCGCGATGCCCTGCCCCTGTCCCTGGCTGGCTGGCTCGAGGTCGCCGTCGAGCTAGCTCGTCTAGTCTTCGACCTGCACGAGCAGTCCCCGAGCCTCCTCCTCGACGGCCTCCGCGTGCGCGCCGTTGTCGAACCCCGCCGCCTATAGCTGGCGCTCGGCGCGCGTTCTCGTACGCGTGCCACCGCAGCTGCAGGCTGATCGCTTCCTCCGCCGCGCAGCCCGGGAACATCCGCGTCAGGTTCTCGTCGCCTGACGGAGCGGGTGCGCGTACAAACATCGCGCGAATCTTAACTTGTCGCCGATCCGCATCCGACTGGCCTCGCGCGCGCGCTGTGCAGGCGTCGATCTGCGGCTGGGGGCGCCAGGAGCGGATCTCGACCCGGACGCGGCGCGAGGCGAGGCCTTCGCGCACGGTTATACTGCGCCCGAGCTCTCGGGCCGCGCCGGCGCGAGCGACGGCCCCGACGAGCGCACGGTAGGCCTCTGTTTCGAATTCGATTCCGCCGCGGGCCGGCCCGCGCGCTGACGCCGGCCCCGCGCCCGCCCAGGACTTGTACTTTGCGGGACTGGCGCTCTACGAGGCCCTCGCAGGCCGGCCGCCCTTCTCGGGGTACACCGCCCAGGAGGCCGTCCACGCCCACCTCGCCAAGCGGTCCGCACACGCCCCCCCTTCGACTCCTGTTCGGTCTCGAAACAACTTCCCTCCTCAACCCCGTCCAGGCCGCCTCCTGCCTCGCGCCTCCGCCCCGCCTCGGCCGATCGCGTACCCCGCGTCGTCGACTCGATCCTCGACGTGCGATTTCATACCCCTCCCCGCCCGGGTACGGCCGTCGCGACTTTCGCCGCAGCGGCTGCTGGCCAAGGCGCCTGCGGAGCGCTACCAGAGCGCCTACGGGCTGCTGCAGGACCTCCTGATGTGCGTGTACCCCCTCAATCCCCCCCCCCTCCCGAGCCGGCGGCCAGGTGCCTCCGGGAGTATGGGGAGAGGGGGGACGTCGCCCCCTTCCCCTTGGGCGCCCACGACCACAGGCGCGCCGCGCCGCTTCCCCCGGCCCTCTCGCTCGGGCCCTGCTCGAGCCGGGGGCCGGCAGCGCGAGCCTGGCGCGCGGGGATCGCCTCTACGGGCGCTCGGCCGAGCTGGAGACCGGCCTCGCCGCCTGCAAGCGCGTCCAGGCGCCCGCCCCGCCCCGCACCCTCGCCCGCCAGCGCCCTCGCGCGACGGCCCGCGGCAGGAGACGGGCCGCCCCGCGCTGCTGGTGGTGCGGGGGCCGCCCGGGGCCGGGAAGACCTACCTGTGCGCCGAGCTGGGCCGCCGCGCCGCCGCCGCCGGCCTCGCCTCCCGCGTCCTCGCGGGGAAGGCCGACCAGTACAACCGGTGCGCCTCCCCCTCCGCCTCTTCTTCTTCTGCGGAGGCGAGCGGGGCGAGGGGGGCGGGCAGGGCGCCCTTCTCGACGTGGCTGCGGGCGGTGGAGGCGCTCGTGGGGCAGGCCCTCGCCCTCCCCGGCCCCGCCGCCCGCGACTGGCGCGCCGCCTTCGCCGCCGCCCTCGGGGCACGCCCCGCCCCGCCCCGCCCCGCGCTTTTCCCCGGCCGACCGGGGGCAGGAGGACGCGCGGGTGCTCGTGGACGTCGCGCCGGCCGCGCGGCTGCTCCTCGGCAGCGTGCGCCCCGCCCCGGCGCCCCGCGCGCCCTAGGCCTCCCTCCCAGCCGGTCGCGCACAGGAGCTGCCGCCGCTGCCGGAGCTGCCGGTGGCGGAGGCGCAGGAGCGCTTCCGGGCGGCCTTCTGCGCCCTCCTGCGCGCCGCCGCCGCCGGCCCCGCCTCCCCCGCCTCCCGCAAGCGCGGGCCCGACGGGCGCGCCGCCCCTCCCCCGCGTCCTTCCCTCCCGCGTCCTCACGGGGCGCGCGCAGGCTGGCCCGGGAGGGCGTGCCCCCGGGCTGTCCCGCCCTCATCGTGGTCCTCGACGACTGCCAGGCCCGCCCCGCCCCGCCCCGCCCCGCCCCGCTCTGGTCTCGGCCCTGACCGCCGGGCGGGGCGGGCAGTGGGCGGACGGGGAGAGCCTGGCGCTGGCGGAGCACCTGCTCGGGAGCGCGGCGCTCCCGCTGCTCCTCTGCGTCACCCTGCGCGACGGAGAGGCCGTCGACGCCATCGCCGCCCTCGAGTTCGTCGAGCGCGCGAGCGGCCTCCACCCGTGCGCCGAGCTGCGCGCCGCGCCCCTCTCCCCCGGCGAGTGTGCAGCCCTCGTCCGCGACGCCGTGCGCCCCGCCCGCTCCGCTCCGCTCCTCCGGCTCCCCTCGTGAGGCCGGCGCGCAGCTCGGGTCCGGCGTCCCGCGGGGGGAGGGCGGCGATGCGCGCGTGGCGGCGCTGGGGGCGGCGGTGCACCGGAAGACGGGGGGCAACCCGCTGCACGCGACCGCCTTCCTGCGCGCCCTCCACGAGCGGCGCGCCCTCCGCTTCGACCACCGCGCCGCCCGCTGGCACTGGAGCCAGGCCGAGGTCGAGGCCGAGCGGGCGCGCCCGGCCCCTCGTTCCCCGGACTCCTCCGAGCGGCGCCCTTGATCGACCGCGCGCGCAGGAGGGCGGCACGGTGGTGGAGATGATGCAGCGCCTCCTGCGGGCTCTGCCCCAGGCGACCTCGCGCTCGCTGCTGCCGGCGCCCCTCGCCCGCTGCCCGTTCACTTGCATTCGTTCGTCGGTCAGGAGACGCAGCGGGTGCTGCAGGTGGCGAGCTGCTGCGGCGCCTCCTTCGACGCCGGCACCCTCGCCCTCATCGCCGGCCTCCCCCGCCCCGTGCGCGACGCGCCAATGCCGCGCCCCACGCCCGACCGACCGGCCGAGCCGTTGTCGCCGCCGCCGGCAGGCGATCCTGGAGCGGCCGCGGCCGGCGCTGGCGGCGGGGCTCGTCGCGCTGCGGGACGCGTGCCCGGCCGGTGTGCCCCGGAGGCAAAGCCGGCGGAGGGCTGCGGGGAGGCGGGGGCGGGCCCCCCGGCGCCGCCGGCGCCGCCGGCGCTCGCCGACGCAGTCTTCGTCTTCCGGCACGACAAGATCCAGCAGGCGCCCAGCAGACTTCGACCCTCAACGCTTGTCGAAAGTTTGCTGAAGCTTGGGCTCGGACTGGGCGCAGGCGTCGCACGACTCGCTTGACGCGCGGGAGCGGCGGGCGGCGTGCCTCCGCGCCGGCCTCCTCCTCTTCACCTCCTGCCCCGACCCGTGCGCCCCTTCTATCGGCGTTTGGGCATGGGTCTCGACGGGGCGCTGCGTTCGAGTCTCGGTCGGGCAGGGCGCAGCTGGAGAACATTTTCGAGGTGGCGAACCTGATCAACGCGGGGCTCCCGGCGCCGCCGGCGGCCGGCCCGAGCACCCCACCGGCGCCGGTGCTGCTGCTGGCGGCGGGGCGAACGCGCTGGCGGCGCTGCGGGCGCGGCGCTGCACGGGCTACGCGCGGGCCCTCGACTACGCCTCGCTGGGCCTGGCCGCCCTCCGCATGGCCGAGGCCGCCCCGCCCGACCGGCCGGCGGCCGCCTCGAGCTCGGAGGCGGCCGCCCCGGGCGAGACGGAGGAGGCGGAGCCGCTGGACCTCGCCTCCCCGCGCTCCGTCGAGTTCGCCCTCCAGGTCCTCCCCGTCGGTTTCCCCCGATCGCGAGAGCTCTCCGCCTTCTGGAAGTGCCCGAGCAACTCCGACGCGAATTGAGCGCGAGGGAACCAGCGTTCTCGTCGGGCTAGATCTGAAATTTAGAATGTGCGGCGCTATTAGATTGAGCTTATCCTGAAGGGGCGTTCCTGTTGGGCTGATCGAAGGGGCGCGCGGTGCCAGGTGGTGGTGGCGGAGTGCGAGCACCTGCGGGGCGGCTTCGAGGCCGCCGCCGCCCGCTTCGAGGCCGCCTGGGCCCTCGCCGCCTCCCGCCCCCAGCGCCTCCGCGGTGCCCCGCGCGCGCCTCCCAGCGGCTCTCGCCTTCGACTCACGGGGACTCACGGGGGCGGCAGTGTACCGAGGCCGGGTTGCGCTGCTGTCGAGCCAGGGGCGCTTCCGGGAGAGCTACGAGGCCGGCGTCGAGTGCCTCGCCGCCCTCTGGGGCGTCCGCATCCCCCTCGGTGCCCTCCGGACCCCGCACCTCCCGCACCGTCAGATCTGATCTGATCATCCGATCCGATCCGATCGGGTCCGCCTCAGACGTGACGATGGCGGACTACGAGCGGGAGTTCGAGGCCCTCGTCGCCGCCATCTTCGCCCTCCAGGCCCGCCCCCGTCTGCTTGCAGAGTTCCCCGCCCCCGCTCTTCTCGCGTGCTCTGCTCGGGTGCCGAGGTCCCGCATGCAGGCCGACGCAGAGGACCGGAGCCCGACGCCGCCGCCCGGGGCGGCGGGGCCCGCTCCGAACCCGCGGGCGGGGCCGGCGGCTCTCACCGACGTCCTCTGCAGCCTCCCGGACTGCTCCGACCGCGGTGCGCACTCGCACGGAGCGTTTGAATTCAGTTTATATCTCGGCGCCTATGACGCGGAGGGCGGGGCTCGCAGAGACGCTGGATCTGCTGCAGGTGGCGGGCGAGGCGGCCCTCTCCGCCGGCTACGCCGCCGCCTGCGCCGTCTTCGGCACCATCCCCGCCCGGTCCGCGCGCGTTCCCCCGCTGCACATTAGCTCCCCAGTTCCGCGGCCCGATGCCGCCTCGCAGGGCCCTACGGCTGAGCTTGCGGCACGGCGTGGGGCCCCAGACGGCCTTTCTCTGCGCCATGATCGGCCAGGCGCGCACACGCTTCGACGTTGCCCGGGCGCCTGCGCTGGGTGACGGCTGCTCGGGCGCGCAGTTTGGGTCGGTGCTGGACCGCTTCAAGCCCTACGCCTTCCCCTTTGCTGAGGTCCTCCGCGCCCCTCTCGATCTGCGGCGGGCCGGGGCTGCAGCTGCCCCGGCCGGGCCCCGGCCCTCGCGCCCCGACCCGGTCCGGTGCGGCAGGTGTCGATCCGCTTCCTGGAGCGGGACAGGGGCATGCGCCCCCGCAACCGCGTCAACGTGCGGCCGCGCCCGCCTCCGCCCCGGGCCCGCCCGCGCCGCGTCCTGCGACCCGCCGGCCGCGGACGCAGGCGCTCCTCTGGACATCTATCGCCTCCGTGTGGGGCGTGCCCTACTCCGCCTCCCTCGCGGTGCGCGCCGCCGCGGCCCTTCGGACTCCCTGCCCTCCGCCAATCGCGACCTCGTGCTTGGCAGTACTCTGCGGAGGGGATGCCGCTGGCGGTGGAGGCCGGCGCCATGGTCGAGGCCGTCTGCTTCGGCATCGTCCAGGCGCGCCCCTGAAGAGCGAAATTCTAGCGAATTAAAGCGGTTTAGGTTTATTTGTGGACTACTTGCCCACATTTATGAAAAGGTTTGTCAAAGTTCTGGCTTGGGCTCGATTATGCCCGCATTCGCAGGTGGTGAACGCCTTCGTCGTCGAGCGCCTGGACGCCTACGAGAAGCGCCGTGCGCGGCCGCGCAGCGCTTTACTTGCGGGCGCTCTCCTAACTGAACGCCGCCGACGCGCCTTTGCAGTGGAGGCCGTGCTGGGCCTCTTCGCGCAGACGCGCAGCGGCCTCATGGCCCTCGTCTCCGGCCCCTTCCTTGCCGCCGCCCACGCCCTCCGCGTGTGCTCCGCCCCGGCGCAGCGCTCTTCTCCCGAGCTTGAGGGGCCGCGGGGGGGCGCAGGGGGCGCCCGACGACGCCGGCCTGGGCCCCTTCGCCCTCCCCGCTGCCGGTGCCGCCGCCGGTGGCGGAGCTGGGCGCCGGCCGCTGTGGGCGGAGCTGGACGCCGCCAAGTTCGAGGCCGACCTCGCCTCCCTCCCCATGTGCTGGTGCCCTCCAACCCAGCGCCCCGGAAAGAGCAGCGGCCTTTTTTACCCACGCGCACGGGCACGGCGGCAGGGCGAGCAGCTTCTACTGCTTCGCGGCGATGGTCCGCTTCTTCGTCGCCGGCAACCTCCCCGCCGTGCGCGACCCGCCCCTCCCAGCGCGCGGACCTCCGCGTTCCCACGCGTTGCGCGTTTTGCGCGCGGGCCGGGCGGCCGCTCGGCCTAGTTCAGCTCTCTTAGAATTTCCTGTCGAGGCCTGGGATGGCGGCAGATGTGGCGGGTGGCGGCGGCGTACGAGGCGCTGGGGGCCGACCCCATCGACGTCCGCCAGGCCGTCTCCTGCGGTGCGCGCGCGCCGCTCCCCCGCCCCCGCCCCGCCTCGTCTAGCTTTGCACACCGGAGGCCCGATCTCTCGAGCTTTGACCCCCCGCGCATCCCTGCTCGAGGTTCTTAAAAGAGCGAACGATGAATCCAATAAGCTTAAGCATAAGATTTTGAGGCCGCGCCCGCACGTCCGGGCTCTCCTCGACGGGCCCTGCAGAGCAGGAGATCTCTCTCGCAATGGGGCTTGCCCTCGGCTCCCGCCTCTCCCCGGGGCCTGCGGCGGCCGGGGCGGATCCTGAACCCGGCCCGAGCCCCCTCGAGCGCGCGCGGCTCTCCGGGCGGCTCGCGTTCTACGCGGGGCGCGGTGCGGCGCGAGCGCGCGGGGCCCCGGCTCGCGCATCCTCACCCTGCGGCGCAGCGCGGGTGAGCGCGGAGGCGGCGCCGCACAACTTCCGCTCCTGGCACCGCCTCCTGCAGGCCGAGCAGGAGCGCGCCGATGGCGCCGCCCTCGCGGCCCTCCGCTCCTACGAGGCCGCCCGCGCCGCCGCCGAGGAGGCCGGCTGCCGCCTCGTCGCCCTCGCGGCCGGCGAGCGCGCGGCGGGGCTCGCCGCCGAGTGCGACCTGCCGGCCGCCGCCGAGGGCTACGCCGAGGCGGCCGCCCGCACCTGCGACCGCTGGGGCGCCGCTGGCAAGGCCGCCGCGCTCCGCGGCAGGCGCGCCCGCCTCCGAGTTGAGGACGCAGCGCGCTTCTGACGCTGCCCCGCAGGCGCCTCCCGCCGCCGCCCGCCGCCGAGGAGGAGGAAGAGGCGGCGCCGCCGTCGGGTGCGACGGAGGGCGAGCTGCAGGGCGG
Organism: Cyanophora paradoxa; assembly: GCA_004431415.1. Classification (NCBI taxonomy): domain Eukaryota; class Glaucocystophyceae; order Cyanophorales; family Cyanophoraceae; genus Cyanophora; species Cyanophora paradoxa. The sequence goes on from QPMI01000513.1 coordinate 146,559, forward strand.
CGGGCATGGGTACGCGGAGGCGGACACGGCGTCGATGGAGACGGGGACGGGGACGGCCTCCTCCTTGGCGGGGCCCGACGCCGGCGCCGCCGCCCCGTCTCTCTCCTCCCTCTCCCGCCCCTCCAGCAGCGGCTGGCCCTGCTCCTCCGCCCACAGGTCCGACATCGGCGCGCCTAACTCCGATCGAGCGCCTCTGACTTTGCCTGCACGTGCATTTTTCGCGCGCAGCGCGTCGGTGTCGGCGTGGCAGCAGCACGGGCGGGATGCCGCCACCTCCTCCGCCGCCTCCGGCGCCGGCTCCGCCGCGGGGGCCCGCCGCGAGGTCCTCCGCTCGGGGCCCACTGTCGGCCCCGCGGCCGCCGCCGCCTCCCACAGCACGACCCTCCTCCAGGTGCCGTGAGGGCTCGTCGGGGCCCGCGCATGCGAGATCGCGAACGAAACTCCCGCGCGGCAGGGGCGCTGCTGCTCGCCGGCGAGTCGCCTGCGCCGCTGCGCGCGCTGGCGGAGCGGCTGCTGGCGGCCGCCATCGAGCTCGGCGGCGCCCAGCGCGGCCTCCTCATCCTCGAGCGCGAGCCGCCGGGTGCCGCCGCCACCGCCGCCGTCGCAGGCCCGGCGCACGTGCGCGCGCGTTGCTGGCCGTGGGCCCCGCTTCGCTCAAGGCCTAGGGGCGGCAGAGTTTGAGCGCGGCGCGGCGGGAATACTTTGTGGAGGCCCGCGGGGAGGTGGTCGACGCGTGCGCGCCTTCTGCGCCCTCTAGACTGCAGCTGCAGCCAACACCTGCGAGCGCGTGCGCGCAGGCTCGAGCAGCCGCCCCGCCCCACGCACCGCATCCACGTCGAGGGCGGCGCCTCGCGGCCGCTGGCGGAGTGCGGGGCGCTGCTGTGCGTGCGGGCGGCGGAGTGGGCGCTCTGCTGCGGGCGCCCCGCCTGCCTCCGCCGCGACGCCGACGGGACGAGTGGCGCGCCTGCCCGCCTCCCCGCCGCCCCGAGCTCGCCTAACGCTGCGGCAGGGCGCCGCTGGAGCTGCGGTCGGACCCCTACGCGGCCGCCGCCGGCGTGCAGTCCCTCCTCGTCCTGCCCCTGCCCCTCCAGGCCCGCCCCGCCCCGCCCCGCCCCGCCCCGCCCCGCCTCCGGATCCAATTGTGCGATCCGCCCGCCTTCTCTGATCGCCGGCCCGGTGCTTGTGTGCAGGGCCGCACGATCGGCGCAATCTACCTCGAGAGCCGGTGAGCCGGCGCCAGCGCACGCAACCGGCCGCGGCCCCGCCCCGGCCAGCAGCAGCACTGCTGGAATTTATTATTGATGTGAAATGAGATCGATCTCCGTGCGCGCAGGCTGCTGCGGAGCGCGTTCACGCCGCCGGTCGTCGATGCCTTCTCCGCCCTCGCCCCGCAGGCGCGCGCATGCGCAGCCTCCCGCCCGCGCCCTCCGGCCCCGCTCCGGGGGATCCTCCCCCCGAGCCGGCCGAGCGCAGCTGGCGGTGGCGGTGGCGAACGCGCGGCTCCACGCGGCGCTCCGCCGCGCCCGCGACGATCTCGCCTCCCTCCTCGGTCCGCCCCCGCCCCTCTGCATCCCTTCAGATTTGTGGCTGACGCGCCATCCGCTGCGCAGCGAGTGGTGCGCCACATGCACGCACTTGCTTTATTCTCTTAAATTCGAATACTAAGTTCCCTGCTCTCGCAGCGCCCGACGCCATCCTTGCGGTTGACAACGAGGTATGCCGGGCGCAAGCGCAATTTTTAGAACTGGAGGGAGCACTTAAAAACATATTCGGATGGCTCACATGGTGCGCGGCAGCTGGCGGTGGCGTTGGCGAGCGGGGCGGCGGGACGCCTGTGGGGCGGGGCCGGCCCCCTCGTCGGCCGCAGGCTCCCCGACCTCCTCTCCCTCCCCCCGGTCCGCTGGGCTCACCTTTAATATTAGCGATCGGGCCGAGCTCCCGCGGTCGCGGCTCACGCCTTACTCAGGAGCTCTTCACGGCTCTGGAGGGCCTTCGCGGCTGCGGGGGGCCCGCCGCCGTTCATCTTCGACCTCTGGACCGCTTCCAGAGAGCGTGCGTGCAACCCGCCGCGCCGAAGGCCCGGCGCCGGCGCCGGCGGCATGAGCGTGGGCCTCTCCGCAGCGTCGCGCACGTGGGCGGGCCTTCGGCCGCGAGCGGGGCCGGCGCCGGCGCCGACGTCGAAGTCGAGGCGAGCCCGGCCGCCGTCCCGCTGTCCGCGCCCGGCCCGCCTGATCACGGGGCCAGGTCCTCGTCGTCCCTCTCGAGAGGGGCGAGGCTGAGGGCGACTTCGCGAGCGGCAGTGCCGGCGGGGGGCGTCCGGCGCCGCACGCTGCCGCGCGGGCGCCTTCCGTTCCTGGCCCACCCCGCTTCGCCGTTCATGGTGAATGAATATTGTTATCTTTCAGCGAACCGCCGCTTGCGACCGCGCGTTGCATTCACGGCTGACGTCGCGTGCAGTGCGGGTCAACGGCGGGGCGCCGACGGGGGCGGGGAGCCGGCGGGGAGCGGGGAGCCGGCGCCGGGCGCCCGCGTGGCGTCCGAGGCGTGCGCGCCGGCCGGCATGTGCATCTCGCCCAGCCCCGCAGCCGCGGCTCCTGCGCCCGGCCTTCAGGTCCCCGGCTCCGGCTCCGGCTCCGCGGAGGTCGGCGCCCCGCCTGCGCGCGCCGCGCATGCGCAACGCGGCCCTCTTCCACGCTGAAAATCTTCCGGGCGCGGTTCCAGCTGTAACTAGTTAATATCTAAACACCCCGCATGAATTCCAATGGGGGATGGCGGGATGGTTATGAGAAGGGGAGAAGTGGCAAGGGGAGAAGGGGGCAAATGGGGATACTACGATATCTAAAATCCGAGTGACAGTAAACAGAAGCTAACGATGAAAAAAGCGCACCACCAACAGAAGCCGGATCAATCTTATCCGATTGGGATCGAAAAGAAGAATTCAAAGCTCCTGCAGCCGAACTCAAATGGAGCACTGGCATCGCTGCAGGAACTTCTGCGCTCGGGCGAGCACTCGGACTTCACGATCGTGGTCGTCCCTTCGCGGGCGATCGCCGGTGCGCAGCTGCACTGCGCATGCGGCAGGCGCTTCGAAATTCGATTTGCGCATGTCGGCCTAAAATAACACTTGTGCATGCTTTCACATTAATATTTGCGCGCGCCTGCGCGACGCAGAGGAGCAGCCCGACGACGTCGCCGCGGGGTCCCGTGCACGTGCGCGTGGCCCCAAAAGAGCCCGCTCTGGCGCTGGCGATTCGAATTCTGCACGTGTGCGAATTCCTGTCCACACGCTTGTTCTGAAGGTCCTCCACTTTAAACTTGTACATGTATATTATAGTATTGCGCATGCGCATCTGTTCGTATTCCTTGCTGAATTTCGCGAAGATGCGTGGCGAGTACTTCAAACGAATGATGTCTTCGGGGATGAAGGAGACACGCTCGGCAGAGATGCGGATCAAAGGGCGGCACCCCGATGCCATCCGAGCTCTCGTCCATTACCTTTACACTGACGAGGTGCGAAATAGTTTTTAATCCGCCCCCGCCCGTATGCATTAGAAATTTTAGATCTCGTACGCGTAAACGTACGCGTCGCTTCAAGTTTTAATTCAATGTATACGTTCTCTGTTTGATTTCCAGGTGAAGGAACTCGAGCCCGAACTCTGCATCAAAAAAATGAGATAGTGGGGGTTCCAGCCCACCCACCTCTTTCTCACCCTCACTCCTCCAAACCACCCCAACCCACACACTCCAACGCCTTCCAACACACATTCTCTTCCATCCCTTCGTTACGTCTACCACCACAACCTCTCCAAACCAACCATCCAGCAACCGCTAGGTAGTATCTAACGTCTAGTCCGATCGATTTTGCAAAAGATATAGCAGTGATTTTAGGCGGACCCCCAAAGCGCCGGTCTCAGAATAATCTTCAGATACAGCTAGACGTTAATTTTGTGTACTTTGAATCTAACAGAGAAAACATGTTTAGCTCAATTCTAGACGATATTAATGAGTACAATGAAGCTAACAGAGGAAACACGTTTAGCTCAATTCTAGACGTTAATTGTGTGTATTTCGAATCTAAAAAACAAAGAGGTTTCAAGGGTTATGCTACACGTAATTACTATATCATCGGAATCTAATTACATACTCGAGTTCAGGTTCTAGCTAGACGCTAATTATTCCCACCGATGACGTAGTCCAAGTTTAGTGAAACCACTTAACATTGGTTTGTATTCGATCGACGGCCCGACAGGATCAGCGCTGCTAGAGGCGATGCGCAAGATCGATGTGTTTGCTACAGGTAATTCGCTAGCATTCTCATCCACCTCGGGGATTGCGACGATCGTCTTAGCAGGAACAGCAGATGATGGAGGAGAAAGCTTTTTATCAATTTTGGTCTTAGCAATCGGTTCGTTTAAAATCTTGTTTTCCATTTTAGTCTCAACCGCTATACCAGCAATAAGATCACCAGCACGCTTCTTTGAAATTGTTTTCAACCCAGTCACTGTTTTAATGAAATATCTGCTACGATTACCAGTCTCTGATACATACAGCGGACCATCGTCAGTATCCTTCAGTTTACTAGTTTTGCTTTTCTTTGTCCGCGAATTTGGGATATTATCTAGAATAGCGTTTTCGTCGGCAGTAAGAGCAAAATCGATAGACGCACCCTCACCACCAGCAGTCCGACGAACTAAAGGATAGGATTCAGTATCACCGCTCAAAAATTCAATATTATTCTTTTTATTGGGTGAGTTTGTAAGTTTTCTAGAAGCCGAAGGCAAGTAGCCACTTGTGCTACGCACCATTTGTTTTAAATAAGGAACAGAAAAAGTCGACAGACAAGCTGCCTCGGCTGCGCATTCGCGAAAGTGAATTTAAGCAAAACTGCGATCAAACGGATGAAACTCACTATCTGTGTTTCTGATTGACGAGCGAAGTGATGCCTTTGTGTATGAAGAATCTTCAATTTCGAACTCGATAACGAATGAGAATTCAGTGTTAATAGCTGCAGTAAATCCATTAAAATAACGTATTGACACATCAAGTTGTTCTAACTCAGAATTATGATCGACGGAAACAGGAACACGTTCATCAGATGTATATTTGATAAGCTCTCCAAATTTCGCATCGATATGAATCTTTGCCAACGATGTGTTTGTCCAGTTATTTATTGTGTGAATCGAACCACGAATCTGATCGATATGTAGGAAGAGATAAGTATGATAAAGAAGATCAACAGGTATATCGCCAACGATAGCAAACGCATAATCAACAGCATCAACTGTGATTGGAGTATCCAGCTGTTCTGCGGAATCTGTAACAGCCTTTGTGAAGCCGAGCAGATTTGCGAGTTCAAGAGTGGAAAACGTCAGAGTAAACTCCGATTCACACAAGATTGTGATTTTCATTGAAACATCATCAAAAACCGTTAAGAACTTGCGTTGGTAAGTACTCCCCAAATAACTGTATTGTTGTGTTTTCAAAAGAACGTTCATATAATTCGTAAGAGATGTTGGAGTATATGATCCAGCTCGAAATAGGTTCGTTCTGGTTTTAATTACATTGCTAGGATCGAGCGTAATGGTTGTTATTGAAGCATCAGCAGCTAGATTATACATATTGTGAAAAAGTTCTAGCGATTCAATTCTAGCCGACTTCACGTTTGCTAACGCCCGAGGCAGATTAATTTTGAAATTCGAGGACGTGCCTTCGAACCGATCTCTAGAATCAACATTTACGCGGAGTTTCATCTTTACAACAATATACGTGAAAATATTCTGTAATATAATATCAAATGGCGCAAGCAGGAACTACTCTGAAAGAGCTCCTAACAACCAAAGGATCGAACGAGCTTTATCTATCGCCAGGTCTAACTGTCGGTGTTAGCCCAAAGTTTAAGCCTTTCCTTGAGACGATCCGTCCGCGAGGCAACTCATACGGATTCGCACAGACTGCTGCTTTCGACCTTCCGCGCAAGCAACTTCTAAATGGCGTCTCCCTATATTTTAAGGTAACAGTCGCTGGTGGAGCTGCCGCTTCGGTTCTTCCTAATGGTGCTGGTGCATTTATTGAAAACGTACGCTTTGTTCATGGATCTTTCAAAATGGTAATTCCCGGTGATTGGCTTACAGTGAACGCACTGATTGATAACAGCGTCGCATCCGCCAAGCTTTTGCTAGCAGCTACGGCTTTGGAAAAGACGCAGCTCTAGAGATTCTCGATGCTAGCCGAGAGTACGTGCTGAAGATCCCATCACAGCTTTGGGACAATTCATATTTCCCTCTGCTAGCACTTGCGGATATGCCAACCGTCGAGATTGACTTCCGTTCGGCTGGTGTGATTGGAACTGTTGCTGATGCTATTGCGACTCTAACGGATTGTGCCCTGGTTTGTCAGTTCGTGAATATTCCTAGCGAAGAGGCAGAGTCTATGCTAAAATCTGCGAACGAGTCTGGCGGTATTAGAATTCCCTTTACTGAAATCATTTCAAAGCGCTCACGCCAGCTTAAGACGGACGACGCAGGAAACGCTGTCGAAATATCCCTTGCTAACGTTAGCGGCCTTGTGCACGCGATCCTGATGACAGTGCGTAATGCGAATCACCTGGGCACTCGCAATCATAATTCATTTGCCGGTAACGGTAACGCTTTGAAGATTGATTCGTTTGAGATCATGCACAATAATCGCACTCTCGATATCAGTAATAAGCCAATCTCTGGATTTGTTTCGAGCTGCTATCATATCCCAACTCAATATCGCGGAGCAACAACTGGTAATTCAGCCCTTGGTTTTGAAGACGGAAATGTCTATGGTATTGTGCTTTCGAAATCTGGCAAAGACTCCCTCCACAACGCTGTCCTCGGCTACACAGACTTCTTCAACTCAAGCAGCAGCTACTGCTCCCTCACTGTCACCGGATGTACAAACACCGCACCAGCTGTAGTCGATTTTCACGTCCTGCGCCACAACGTTCTCGTAATTAATTCATATCAAATGTCGACTCTAAAAGTAAGTAACTTCTAAAATGGATATCAAATTGTTTGATCCAGCAGAAGTAAAACTTCCTAAACGGTTCTTGTTTGTCGGCCCCACCAACTCGGGCAAAAGCACCTACGTAAAACACGTATTAAATGCTGTAGCAAATCAGCTAGACGATATTTACGTCTTCAGCACAACGGCATTTACAGAACAGTGGGACGATACCACTCGCAAGAGCAATATTTATGAAGAATGGGATACAGTTTTGGTTGAAGAACTTTTAGAACGTCAAAAAGAAAGACGACGCAAGAAAGATGATCGAAAAATAGCAATTGTTTTAGATGACTTGCTTGATAATGACCTAGTAAACGTCCACAGTGACCGATTAATGCAAAAGCTTTTTACTAGCGGAAGACATTACAATATATCGCTCTTTATCACGACACAACGTCTATGTGGCATTAGTCCGACGATTCGGCGAAATTGCGAATATGTATGCTTTTCGTCGATTCTATCGAATATTAAAGAGTTCGATTGCGTCTTTGCCGAATACAACGCCGGAGCGAGTCGAGCAGTTTTAATGCGTCTTTTCCTTGAATGGGGTCATTCGTATCAGGTTTTGATATTTGAAGCCGCGACCGTGGACCGCGTCTACTCTGTTGATAAATCTTCTGGAGATTTTTCGGCTCTATCAAGCTTTTTACACGCAAGAAAGCGGCCCGGTCGAAAGCCGGCAACCAATCTTGTCTAAGCAACCAACTAGTATATTCTGGTTTAGCTGAGGCAATCCACAAATAGCTTGCGCCCTTGTAAATGCCGAAGCTGATGCAGTGGCATGGTGAAAGTTGTGATCTCCCCGGCCAACATATTTCTAAATCTTCAATATCCATCAAAAAGATAAAGGGTGTTATTCCTTCAATTAAACCTGTGGAAAGTTCAGACGCAAGAACAGTTTGTCTGCTTCAGAAGTATTCTCCAAGACATATGCATCACGAGCACGAGCAGCTTCTTCTGCAGTTGAGAAATTGCCAACGTGCTTCAGGCGACCATTTATTTTATAATGCGCCTGCCATTTACCACACTGCTGATCGAAGCTAACACCTATGAATCCACTCGAGTTATTTCGCCGCCGATTCTGGTTGAGCTGCTGCTGACGAGCAGTTGCCACACGGAGATTTTCACGTCTGTTATCCAGTTTGTTCAGATTTATATGATCAACTGTCAATCCGTTTTCGAGTTCACCCGAGATATAGTTATGCAAAAACACATTCTTTCTATTGATCGTGGTTCGAGCATATCCATAGTTATTTAAACGCCAGCGAAATCCAAGCATACGCTCAGCGTCATCCTGCGACACAAGTGCATAGGCAACTACGACTCCATTTCGACCATTCCTACGACCAGTAATTGGAATTAGAGCAACACCTTCAGGGACATCAGGAATTGCGACCTCCATATTTCTTGCGCAGCGAGCTGCTTGTCTGCGACTTTTTTGTTACATTTACAGATTGCATTATCTTTAAGCCTAAAAAGTCGCGCTAATTTGTTATAAAAGGATTTATGTCTCATATTATTGAGATATAAGCGAACAATGAGTTCTGCAGATTATACTGCTGTAAAGCGTGGCCGTGGACGTCCGCCAAAGGTTCGTCTTTTGACAATGGATTCATATGAACCAAAGAAGAAGGGTCGTAAGCCAATAGAGGTAACACCGGAGATTTTAGCAGAGCGACGCAGAAAGAATGCTGAACGGAATCGTAAACTACGTCATACGAACGAAACATATCGTTTGAAACAGCTTGCCATCACAGCAAAATATCGAGCTGAAAATCCTGATCGTATTCGGGAGTACCACAGAAATGCTATTTCGCGTAGATGTCTTGCTAAAGACGTTGCTTAGCACCAGCTCTAAGCTTTGGCTCTCCTGCAATCTCAAGCTTCTTGAGCTCTCGATCCTTCCGGTTTTGGCCGCTGTATTTTTTCGTTTCGATCAATCCCTCGCGTCTCAATCGTCTCTGCTGTCGCATTTTCACTTCTTCTTTTTCGATTCGTGTTTGATCAGGGAGATCACGAGGTTGACGTATTTCAGATGGTTTAACACGCCTAGAAATTTCCACACCTTGCTTTGTAATTAACCTAACGCGGTTCTTATCAGCGCCAGCAACTATGTACGTCTCTTTGCTTGGTTTTGCCAGACCCTTCGCAAAAACACTGCTCTTTGGCTCAAGGATCTGCACCTCCGTGCCAGGTTTAGGCATATTTGTGTTCTCTCGTTCAATATCGTTCTGTCGCTGTCGCACTTGGTGAAGCTGCTCGGCAACCTGTGTATTTTCACGCATCCACGTTGGTGATCGCTCCTCGCCAAATGCACTGTGGGCTGTCTCATTGTACGCCTTGACAATTGCCGGCAAACGTGAGAGGAAATGCGGTGATCCACGTGCTTCAGTGTCAGCTTGGATAAGTGCTCGCAATGTCCTAGCGAACCTGTCGATAATTCCAAGTTTGTTACCTTTAGAAATGTGGTCATCTTTGGCAACATCAGTGTGTATTTTCAACGAGTTCTCTTCGACCATTGCCCGAATCGCAGCTGTGTTAAAACCGTTGTCGGCGGAGAAACCCCAGATCCCTGGCAGTTGCTCAATCATTTTTGGAAGTTGTTTGAATGTTTCTATTTTTCGAACGATAGCGAAACGGGTTGCAATTTCTACGGCCGCAAACAGGCGATATCTCCCAATAAATAATACATCAATTTGCCATGCACCAGGTGGCGCTGTTAGAGTGTACATCCTTATTATTCAGACACGATTTTTGTAATGCCCAATAGCCCAGGTGTTGATTTTATCATTATCTAGAAAACGCTTCGTATCTAGCGGATGCAACGCTTGACGAGAGGTATTTTGCAGATATATTTCATGTCGTTTCGAACGGAAACCGAGAATTCCTTTGATATCATACGATTGTTTTTCTCCTTTTTTTGGGCAGACACACCGGAGGAATACATCCCTTGTGAGTCTGTTGTAATATGTTTTTTGAATACCTTTGCACACCTGCTTATCTGTGGAATCTTCACGCGAATAATAGTAAGATTTCGGCCGGTTAGCGATCCACTCTGTCATTTGTAGACCATGAAGCTCATCCTTGAATAATCCCGGAGTTTTCCCCATCGATCGTAGAGCTCGAACCTCATCGGCTGTCATGCCATCAAAGAATCGATGTGTCTCTGGGTAGTCGCTAACATCCAGCTCATGCTTGATTGAGCGTAAATCAGCATAGATATCTTTGGTGCGAACCTCGATGATGAGACTGTCAGTATCAGTTCCAAGTAGCTTAAGCCGATGACCCCAAAGCGGTTTGAGCACCTGATAGTAGAAGCGATACATGTGCAGCTTGGACAATTCGAGAATGACAAATCCACAGTAAATTGGTTTATTTAAATTATACTCACTTTTTCGCTTGGAAACGAATACAAGGTTCTCTTCGTACATCACCACCTGCTTCAACCGATTTGGTTCGCTGTTTATCTTTGCCAAACGATCACCAGATGTAACAAGCTCGGAGAAACAGTGTTTTCTCACGTTCTCCATCGTCTTTCCGAATACACTGTTATTCATTAACTTGAAGAGATCCTGTTTGTATTTGTGATCAGCACGCTTGCGTTCACTTGTATTAAGATCGATGAAATCGTTCAGCCACGCACTTTGTTCGTACGATTAAACACGGTGGATGTTGGTTACAATCATTCCCAGTGTAGTATAAAGCTTAAGCAAACGCCCATCAACAACATAATTCTTCTTTGGCAACAGGTTTGGAACCAATTTTGGGGTTCTTTCGACTGAAGTAAGCTTTTCGTTGTTAATCATATCCTGCTGTTGTTTCGATAGATGATCTATGGACACGCACATTCGTTCAGGAGCTAGTGGATAATCTGAGAAATCATCGTGGAGATGGTCAGGCATGTACATATCAACTTCTAGAGCATAGCCACGAGGACCATCAGCGTCAAGGTTTTCAACGAACTGCATAGCATCAACATCTTGATCGAGTTTTTCCCAGCGGAAACCTCCAGTGGGGAGTTTTTGTTTCATAGCAACGCCATACAGATTATTCGCATCAAGGTACATCAGCCACGATTCTTTGCCTGTTTTTTCGTAGTTTTGCACACATTCAATCTGGGTTGCTGATTCATCAGCATGCGTATATTTTCCAAATTTCTTTAAAATTGTCGCTGCTTTTGCTGCTTTCTTTTTATTCTTTGCAATCACTCTTGAACTCATGTCTTTTACGTGTTTCAGGAACTCGTTATCAGCTTTAGCGTATCTCTTTGATATCATGCTGATGCCACCCCTAATTCCTGATTCTATGAATCTATACATATCTTGTTGTCCCTCGTGAAAAAGCTCAAGCTTAATTCCTGTGCGTTTAAGAGCAGCTTGCCAAGCGAATCCTGGTGATGATATGAAATAGCTTGGATCTAATCCATACGTTTCCATGCATGTATCACGATAGTTTTCAAATACATCGGCAAGTAACGAAATGTCAGTATTCATATATTCCATAGTATAGTCTGATATCGTTCTACATGCAAGCTTTCTCCAAACGATCTGAGCATGTGCGTACTCGTCTTTTGAGCATTTCTTTTGTTTTAGTTCGTTCTTAAAGTATCGACGTACAGGTAGTTCTGTTTCTTGAAAACGTTGCCAGCTTGATATATAGCTATATGGATATATCCCTTGCTTGTCATCAACTCGAATCTAGTATCATCCGGATACATTGTGCGCGTGATCTTCTTCTTCTCCGCTGGGACCGCTTTCGCTAGATCATCCAAACTAGCATTCAAATGTTGCATCGAATCACGAAGTACATAAATTCCATACTTAAACTGTGATATCTTCTCGCTATTCTGAAAGGTTTGATCAAATTTGATCGAAAGGAGACTCTGCGGGCGGAGCCGGCGTTCGAGCCCCTTCTTAACCTTCTTTTTCTGCTCTGGGGTCATCTCACGTCCACCGTACTTGCTTTGAAACTCACTTTCGACATGTGCTTGAAACTCAGCCCAAGCTGCTGAACGGCGGTTTTTGCCAGATGCTATTGCTCTCACGAACAGGTGAAAGTCAAATCCACGACCATTATGAAAGAATATAGGAACAGCAGCAGATTTTGCACGGCGGCGATTGCAAGCACGACAGGCTGCTCCAATGTATTTACCTGTATCATGACAGTGATCACGGTGCTTGTCTTTGATATCTTTGAACGTGTTTTTGCACATATAACAGTCTGTCGTTGTTTGAAAACACTGTTCCTCTTCCGGATTCATCTGGATTGGTACACTTGCTTTGAGAAGTTCTCTAAATTGTGGTTCCATTTCGTCAAGCCATTTTACGAACTTATCAGCACAGTCTTCATTCTCGGAACCCATACATTTAAATGAAAACTGTTCGCCTTTCGAAGATACAACCAGACACACATAGTAAAATGCGGAGTTTTAACCCTCGGCTTATCTTAATTGATTTTGTTGATATATCTCGTATATTCTATTTCAATCAATCGATAATCTGTGTATATCTTATCGAATATTCATTTATTTCGTTTATTTTGTATTCTTTTCGATATTTTATCGTAAATTTCTCTTATTTTCCGATTAGTCTTACTGAGTCTATCGATAATCTGTATATATTTCCGAATAATATAACTGAATCTCAATTAGATCTTGCCTCTGGTTAAAACTCCGCATTTTACTATGTGTGATTGGTCTAAAAGTTAATTGATTTAATCGATATTATATTCATGTACTTTCTCGATTAAAATTTAATTAAATTTAATTCATTTAATCGGAAATATATCGCTAAACTCGATTAAGATCCATAAATGATTCATTTGTTTATATTAACAAATCGATCTCTTATTGAATTCAATCGTAATTATACATGAAACTTATATGATTTTATCATTGTTTTGTTGAGTCTAAGGGGGGACCCTTAGAAAATTGGGTGTGACAGGTGTGACAGGTGTGACAGGTCAATCCCAAGGAAAGTCCTAGTGAGAAATTGATTTTTAAAATCCACGGGATAAACCTGTCACACCTGTCACACAAACCATATTCAGTAAGGACCTCATATATTGTGAAAATCTCAGTGTTAGTTGTTGTTAAATCTTTCAGGCAGCATTTATTTGTCAGGCATTAAATCTATCGATTTTCATAAAGTATTTTATTTTGGCTAAGTCATTGTTTGGATTAACAATGAAATTTCAATTTTATAAAAGTTTTCTAAAAAGGTGCCTGACAATGCCTGACATACTATATTAGTGCCTGACAACTATATTATAGTGCCTGACAAACCATATATGGTAATACTATATGTTATAACCTACTTTCTCAGTGTTAGTTGGTGTAGTTGATTCAAATAATGCATTTTATACTCTGATTCATTGTTATTTCCTGTGAAATTTGAGTCAACTCAACCCACTTAGTCAACCCTTGCATTGAATTCGTAACAAAATCCATATACTATCGATTAATATGAGTCAACCTTGAGTCCACTTTAATAATAGGGGAATCTTGGGAGATGCTTATTAGATGCTATTAATTAGCTAGTTTTGGTCCTTTCTCTTAGTGTTCTTTGAGGTTTAGGGGCTGTATATGACTCCTTAGTAGTCTGAAAGTCATTATACCATCTTTGGCTATTCACTTCTGAAAGTTTCTGTGTTCCTGCTATAGTGAGCTTTTTGAGTTCCCTGTTAACTTTGCCAGCCTTCTCCTTTCTAGCCTCTATCAAAGGCTTATCTGGGACTTCATTAGCAGCTTCTATGCCCTCTCTCCTTATAGAAGCATCAACCCTAGCTTCCTCTTTGGCTTGCTCTAAGGCATCCACTGTAGGGGCTTCCAGATACTCAACTGCATTCACAGGCAACAGCTCATGGAAAGCAAACCTGTTATCTATGATCTCTCCAGTGGGACTCTTTAGCTTAAACTTAAAGCCTTCTCTACTATCAACAGTGTAAACCATCCTAGACCAATTGTTACCCTGTTTAGCAAATGGGTTCTTCTCTACTTTCACTCTAACAAACATGCCAGGCTGCATGGTATCAAGATAAGCTATTGATTTCTTGAATCTTTCATCTTCTAATCCTACTATATACCTATAATGCTCCTCTGTAGTTTCACCTGGCTTCATCTTAGTAGCTGAGTGAACTGTATTATTGTAATTAAACTCAATATCACCCAACACATCAAAGAATCTAGCTGTGTTATTAGCTATGCAATAGTTTGTGATCAGTCTCTTAATCTGCTTGTTAAAGGCTTCAATTCGACCTTGGCTTCTATGGTCAGCAGTTCCACTCACTTGGTGTTCTATGAATTTACTAGATAAATACTCCTGGAATATTCGATTTTGGAATTCACTCCCAGCATCTGATTGAACTTTTACTATGGGTCTTGCCACTCTCATTTCAAGCTGTTTAAATGCAGCTAATGTAGTGAGAGCTGATTTATCCCTTATAGGTATGATATACCCAGTTCTCAGTGTTGATTCCATTGCAGTCATAAAGGTATCATAGCCATTGTTTTGTTTCTTATAAGCTGGGAAAAAGAGCAAATCAATCACATAGGTATCAAGGGGTTGCCTAATTGGGACCATGGGATCTCTCTTCCTAGATATAGCAGGTGCATTGATCTGAACTACCTCTTGTTTTTTATAGAACTCTTGCAACTGCTTATAGGATTCATCTGGTAACTCAGCCCTCATAGCTTGAAGCCCTTTGTAACCAGTTCTCACATCATAGAATCTCTTGGCAATCTTGCTTGTTTCTTTCACTGCAATAGCAACTGGAATCTCTACTGGGACAAGCTCTTTCATTTCAGACTTTTTTACAATTCGAGATTCCCCCTTTTCCTCCTTTGGAACTGTGATGGGCAGTAGGTTTCCTTGCAGTTGCTCAGTGGTTCTCCTAACTATTCTTCCAGTTGCTGGCATCTCTTAATTAAAAGGAACAGAATTAATACCATCTGGTAAGATGTATCTCTTTGCATCAAAGCAGTTTAGGGCAACCCTTCTACTCACAGTGTCTATTATTGTGTGATCTGCCCTTCTTTTCTGCTTTGCAGTCACAGTCTTGCTGATACCTGCAAATAAACACTGTTTAAAATCATTAAATTGGAGTTCCTCAGTTGAAGTCCCAGAGAGCTTACTCCTCTCAATCTCAGCAGTTCTGAAACTGTAAACTTTTGCTCTCAGACCCACATACTCCAATATAGCAGAGCCAGGCATTTCATTTTTGTATTTACCTGGGGTCATTCTGGAATCACCTCCAAGGTCTAATGCATAGGATATATTCTCTATATCTTTTTGTAGGGTCTTAGATTCGATATATAGACAAAAGGAGTCAGTATCATGGAATAGTAACTTTGCTTTTGTCCATTGGGACCTTACAGTATCATAGAAGAACTTGTAGTTATGCAGTTTGGCTGCATCCAGAACATAAGCCCCAATAGCAACTGGCTTATCTAGCTTCACATGCTTTGTGTAAAACTCAAAGGCAACTGCTTTTTCGTTTATGGGACTTGTTGATTTCACCAATGGGGAGGCTGCATATTTCATAAACAGTTTCTCACTGTTTGCAATCTTAACCACAGATCTACCTCTGCAAGATTCAATGCATTTCCCATAGATTGAGTTATTCATGAGTTTATAGAAATCAGCCTCGAATTTATTCACTGCTTTCCTTCTCATCTCAGTATTCAGCTCAATGTAGGGTTTCATTACAGGAGCCACAGTAAATGATAGGACCCTGTGAACCTTCTTTAGTTTCACCCCTTTGTCCAACAGATACTGTAGAAGAGGCTCAGAAATCACATAGTTGGTCACAGAACCAAAGGTTGCAGTTAGCTTAGGGGTCTTATCAAGCTCTTCTCCTGAGAGATCTAATAGGCTCTTTTGATATTGTGATAATTCTGCATATTCTACTATTTTCTTGTTAATAATTAGGGGGAAATCACTGTGGTCTAGATATAGCCTAATTGGGTAATCCAGATCAACTTCCAGGAAACTGGATCTGTTATCTTGTGGGTTGAATTCGGTCTCCCATCTAAAATCACCAACTGGAATTGGCTGACTCAAACAGTAGCCATACAAGTTGTTAGCATCAAACAGCATTATATGGGAGTTCTCACCATCAGCCTCAGCATACCTACAAGGCATTGTTGCAAAGCCACCCCTGATTCCCCTCTCAACAAATTCGTATTGCTCTACATCACTGATGAGTTCTATTTTTGCCTCGGTGGTCCTAAGCATAGCATCCCAAGATAGCCCAGGTGCAGATACATAATGAACTGGGTCAAGTCCATATACTGAGTGTGAAAGCCTTCTGAAAGCCTGGAATTTGCTCATTAACTCATCTACATCAGCAGCCCCAAAGTCCATAAAATTACTTGCATCAATGAACTTGTAAAGACCCCATTGCAATGAAAGGTATTGATCAAAGTTTTTCGAAAGGATTTCGATTCGCTTTTTATCACCCATGCCTGCTATTTTTCTGAAAATGAATGTCCCACAGTCATCCATTTGGTCAACAACAACTGCAACTTTGGTTTGCTTTGAGATTCTCCTATGGAGATTGCAGTTTCTGCATGCAGGAGCAATGTAATGACCTGTGTGGTGGTCATGATCTCTGCATTTGAAGTTCTCCTTGGTGAACCTCTCACTGCAAAGGTAACAGTGTTTAGTAGCCCTGTAAACAGCCTTTTGCTCATCTGTGAGTTCATTCATGGGAATATTGGTAAACAGAAAATCGATCAGCTCTCTTGCTTTGGACTCCAAGCATTCAAAGAGACCTCCCATTGGATCCTGCCCCTCAAATCGAAAATCTTGAACATCTTCCCCAGTGACTACTCTAAGGTTCACTGCTGAGACTTCCCTCTTGGATTTCGATGCATCAATGGGGATGCTTCTATGTTCAATCTTGCAGTAAACCACAACAGGAAGCCACACAGTTTTCCTGAGGTTTTTCAGTCCAAACTCTATTGTGGTGTCAGGCTTAGGGGTGATTCCCTTTGAGAGTCTCCAATCAATGCATCTGTTTGAGTCCACATGAGCAGTCAGTTTAGCCTCAGACCTGAATCGAGATAAGCATGTATCACAGTAGTGTAACTTTTGATCCTTGGTTTTATCAAGGGCAACTCTGAGAAGTCTTGAAAGGGACATGATAGTAATATAGTGACCATTCCCTTCATCATCATGAATGAGCATTAGATTAATCTTTTGCTTTCTGCCTGGGTTGCTGGATTGATGTAGGGGATATATAACATCTCCATCCATTCCAAATATGTTTATGCTGATGCCTGCATTTTGAGATTCGAATTTATCAATGATTTCAGCATCACAAGGAACAGGGAATGGGATATTGTCGAAATTGAGAGCCAAAGGATTGTATGTGGTTGGTGAGTATTTCCATTTGCGATATTGTGTAAGCTCACTTCTCTTGTGGGAATTTACATCTTTCCTATGGATCCATGCCAAAATGGCATTTTCAAAGCAAGAATCATCAATATTTCGAATATTCACTGTGGCTCTCTTGGCTGCAATTGATTCTGGTGTTTTAACATAGCAGCCACCAGTTGGGGCATAACTCATAATAGCAACTCTGAGCATTTCGATTCTCTCCAATCGATAGCTATCAACAACATTCATCTGCTCCTGACACATTTGGGCTGCTTTATTCAGCTCAGTTCGAATATTTCTCGATTTGGTTAATACAAAATAATCGCTGTAAATGTATTTCGATATCCAAACCTGTGGATTGCTGACTTTTACGAACTTGCAGATAAACGATAAGCGAACTTTGATTGCCCTGAATTGATCCAGACTATCTCTTAAACGTTTTGGTAGAGAGGTTGCAATTCTATCTAAATATTCAATCACATCAACAACAACTTCCCTTCTGGCTCTGTATGTGAGCCAGCGATATAATTCATTCATAGCTGTTCCATCTTCCGCCTCTGGTTCTATTTGCCTCAGGCGATCCAGTTCATCAAGAGTTTCAACTTTATCATAGAGGTTATTGGCTTTTCTGGTTAATTTTGCTAAAGTGGGTCTGCCCCTTGAAATAAATCCGATTTCCCGGTCATATTCAGCCTCTGTGATTTCATGGGCTGCATACAGTGTTCCCAGTAATCCCATGAGTTCCCATTTCTTCTCTCTAATGAGTCTGTTGCTAATTCGGGGCATAGTTCCTAACTTGTTCCTACTAAAAGGGGAGGTTTTAAATGGGGATATTCCGAACGCGAAAATACTTAAAGGAATTTTTATATTGTATATATATAGAAGCCAAATAGCAAGAATGAATCCGGACGGTCAAAGAACGCTTAGTATTTCAGCCATCATGAGAAGTATTAAAGAAAGAAATGAAACCTGTGAAAACTCAGAATATAAACGAATTCTATGCAGTTTATGTAAATGTGATGAGACTAGCTATGATCAGTTTGTATGTGATCAATGCTTCAAGACAGTCTGTATTGGATGCATGAAACAGCAAGAGGAAATAGTCGGGAATACAAAATGCCCATTCTGTAGAAACACATTACAGTATCCAGAGTTCACCTTGTACAACATTCTGGACTACAATGCATGTGATGTTGAAACAATTACATTTGGCTGAGCAACAAAAAATGATTTAAAGAAAATATCTTCTATATAGATATATGTAAAAATGTCATGCCCAATCTGTTTCAAAACTATTCAAAGGAATACAATCATTGAGCTTGCTTGTGAGCATTTCTTTTGTGAAGCCTGCATTATAAAGTATATATATAAGGTTCATGACTCTAATGAGGTATCCCTGCTCTACTGCTGCACACAGAAAGCTTTCAGACAGTTTAAAGGGTACCCAGAAATGATGCTTGCAGAGAGCAACTATTGCATATCATGTCCTCTTTGCAGGTGTGAATATTCATTTCTTTCATACATTGCAAGGATTTCACGGACAAATCCTCTTGAACAACTCATCTGCAAGGTGTGGTTTAGAGATGAGTTCTATGATCTTGGTTTATGTCATTATTTGACAGATGAAAATCAGTTCTATAACTATATTCCGTTGTGTGATAGGCTCCATTGGGAAAAATGTGAAAGTGTAAAAACAAATTTTGCGAATGATGTCATCAAAATGTTCAGTGATCGCAAACACAATGAATACCACATGTACAAATGTGATTGTAAGAAGCCAATCTGCCCAAAGGTCTTTCCTGTGCCATCAGCAACATGTGATTGCAAACAACATGCAAGCCCTGAGGAGTTTGAAGAAATGTTGCTTACATATTGTTCAAAGAAATATCCAGAAACCACAAAACAAAAAATGATTTAAAGAATTCTCTATATATATTAAGAGAGACAGAGGAAAAATGCCACTCAGTGAAGCCCAGAAGAGAGCTATGAAGAGGTACCAGCAAACTGAAAAAGGTAAGGCTCAAATCAAAAAGTTTAACGAAAAAATAGCCACACAGCTTAGAGATCTATATCAAACCGATGATACTTATAGAGCCATGAAAATAGCCAGTTCATGTCAGCGAAAGTATGCAGCCAATGCAGTCTGCTTTGTAAAATATTTATATGATGTCCCTTACTCAAATCGAGGGAGAAAATTGAAACATGTCTAAATTATTTTTCCCAGCATATTACTAGGCTGGGGATATGCTGTTTATTCGCTGAAATACCCATTCATCCTTTTTGTATCTAAACCACTCGATATATCATGTGGATAAATTTCGTAGGGATACTTTCTCGATTTCCAACAAAAAATGATTGGGGGACCCAAAACTACTTAAAGAAAAATCTTCTATATATATAAAAGGGACCCCGATCGCTGAAAATGAACGCCAAACAGACTAAATCGCTCAAATCGCTCGCTAACTGGCTCAGATCTGATGAGGATCTAGCCAAAAACATGATTATCCCAGTGAAACCTGACAGCAAAGACCCTGTTTTCAAGCATAAGGGAGGTGCTTGGTCCTGGGAAAAGTATGAGGAAGCGCTGGCAACTAATCAGTATGTATCTTGGGGCATTCTGCTCTCAGACAACATGATGGTTATTGACTTTGATGATGAGGAGGACTTTGAGAAATTCCGGGATATGTTTCCTGATGACTTTGATGCCAATCAGCCCATGGCAAAAACTAAAAAAGGCTATCATGTCTACTTTAAACGACCTGAGGAGTTCAATAAACTCAAAATTACCGATAAGGCTCCTGGCTTTAAAGGCTTTGAGAAGGTTGACCTGAAAACAATCACTGGAACTGGAACTTCTGGACTGATCAATGTGTGTCCCAGTGTGAACAAGGCTTGGGTAATCTCCCCATGGGATGATACCTGTGATTTCAATGAGCCTACTGATGACTTCAAAAAGTGGATAATAGATAACTACATCTATAAGAGTGAGTATACTGCTAATGCTACCTCACATGATGAACTGGAAAACAATATTATCAAAGAGCTGGTGGATATGGGATTTATGCATCCCAATATAATCTCTAAAACTGAACTTGGCTTTAACTTTGATGCTGCTAACAAGGGACTCAATTGCCCATGCTGCAATGGTTCACATGAATCGAATAACTGGTATGTTATGAAAGCTAAAGGAGATGATAACAAATACATTGTGTCAAGCTACAGTGGAAATTGCAAAAAACGATTCATCTGCATTGGAATGCAATCTGATATCTTCAATCTTATAGATAAATCCGCTGGTTCTGGTGGCGCTCATTATGATGTGAGTTTAGTATGCAAAGAGGTTCTTAAACATACATGGAGATACTCCAAAAAGTCATGGTTCAAACTCAATACTGATACTGGGATTTGGGAGCATGATGACACAAACCTAAAGATTTACCTAGATATAAGCCGTCTTGTTGTCCCCCAATACCTTGGAAGGGCTGTGCATTATAGTCAAAGAGCTTTAAAGGATGAGGAAAACAAAGCAGCTTTCGAAGAAAGATCCAAAACATTGATGACCATTGCCAAAAATCTTAAACAATCAGGATTTCGCAAATCCCTTCTGACTGACTTGGTCCCACTGCTGAATGATGATGAATTCTTTGAGAAGATTGACACAGTTCCATATGTGATTGGATTCGAAAATGGTGTATTTGATCTGACCACTATGACTTTCAGAAAGGGTAAACTGGAAGATATGGTGAGCAAGACTGTGGGTTATGACTATACTGAAAATGTAGACCCCAAGAAAATAGAGCATCTCAATCAGATTTATAAAGAGATTGTGGATGATCCAGCAGAGCGAAAGTATCTTCTGGCATCCATTGCAATTGCCCTTAGTGGATCAACTAAATCCCAGAAGTTCTATATGTGGACTGGTGCTGGTGCTAATGGTAAATCACTTGTTCAGGAATACTGCAAACAGATATCTGGTCGTTATTACAGCCCTCTCGAAATATCCTATTGGACTAAGCCTAAAAAGAACTCATCAGAGGCTACTCCTGAACTTGCCAAACTCCTTGGAAAGCGACTTGTATTCAGTAATGAGGCTGAAGATGGTGATAAACTGCAGATCTCCAAGATTAAGGAGGTCACAGGTGGAAATGAAATGACTGTGAGAGCCTTGTTCAAAGACCCAGTTATCCTTACCCCAATGTTTCAGGTCTACATTACAACTAATGACAATTTGACTATAAATAAACCAGACTTTGCAATTCAAAGAAGACTTTCCTATCAGAGATTCAATAATATATTCAGAGAGAAGCCAGAAGCTGGTCAGAAGAAAGCTGATCCAACTCTGTTCACACTTCTTCACAATGATGATGAGTATAAGATGGCTCACATGAAGATATTACTGGATATGTGGAAGAACAAAGAGGTTGAAGAGATCTTAAGAAGTCCCCCTCAATCGATTATTGAACAGGGAATTAACTTTATAGCTGAAAATGACAAGATTGGTGAATGGCTTCGAGATAATTTCGAGGTTACACATAATGCTAACGACTTTGTTTCCAGTGATATCATTTACAAATCATACAAAAGTGTTGATGATAAAGTTGAATGTGTATCTGTTATGAAAAGAGTAAGGGAGATCTTCAATGTAAAATCAGAAAGAAAACGAGTTAATGGAATTCTAGCCAGAGGATATATTGGGATTCGAAAGATAACAAGGGTTCAGGAAGACAATGAAGATGATGCCGAATATTAAACAAAACGATTGATGATTGAGATTTACATATATTTTTATAGCCTTACTGAAAATGGTTTGTGTGACAGGTGTGACAGGTCCATCCCAAGGAAAGCCCTGGTGAAAAGTTGATCTTCACAATCGATGGGATAGACCTGTCACACCTGTCACACCTGTCACACCTATCGGAAAAGACCAAAATTTGACAAGAATACTTAAGGCTTACTTGATTGTGTATAGTGAAGACAAAATGGCAAAGACTCTTGATGAGATGACCATGACTGAGTTAGATAAATGCATAAAGCATGGAGATATAGGGGCATATATCGAAATGTCACAGAGATTGATAGGTTACAATATGTATGCAGCTAAACCAAAGAGAAATAGATCAGTAAACATTCACATTACTGTTTCAGTGTCTGAGAATGCAAACAAAAAACAACAAAAGCATATTTACAAAAGTTATCTGTGACTTGATTGCAAGTATAAAGCCAATTCCTTTGTATATATTTTTATAGCTGCCTCAGTAGCATACTGAGACCGCTTTTTCTCAATTTTCTTATAGACCTGGGGTTCCATTGCTACTATCAGTTGGCAAATAATATTTAATCGGTCTTCCTCTGGGTCTCTGCTCCTCTTTTTGGGCTTTTCTGCGATAATAGGATGCCAGGGCTTGCTGCTTCTTATACTCTCTATATTCTGGGTCCTCTCTATATCGTTTCTGCATTGCGAGTATGTGTCTAATAGAACCCTCAGTAACAGGTTCATCACTGGTAAACTCGATTAAACTAATAGTATCCTCCATTTATATTCCCAGAGAAAACGTTTTCTGCTGGCAGAGAACTTCTCCTTGGATACTCCTGTTGCTCATATGTATACTCTGTGGGGTCTGCTGGCATTGACTCCACAGAAACTGTAGACCTCCTTCTCTCTCTTGCTTCTGAGGCATTATCCTCATTATCTGACATCTCAAACTCCACTGTTGTCTCACAACATCCACTGTGGCAATTGCTCACCACATGCAGACTGAACATCTCGAAGAACTTTCGTATTATGTCCATATCTCTAATAAAACAGAGATAATTAAAGCCAAACTCGTCTTTTATATACTGTTGGGGCAACTCCCTTTTCTACTTCAGCTTTGGTGGCACCAGGTTCAATGTTTCCCTTTTGGGTTTTTGTTTTCATTTCATCTACTGCCTGCTCATCGATTTGGTTCTCTTTCTTAGCAATAAACTGTTTATCTGGGACACCAGTGATTCCCATTTTATAAACTTCCTTTCGAAGCATCTCCTTTAGCTTGGCTCTCTCTTTCTTCTCAGTAACATACTGCTCCAAGGCACTTGATTTGGCTTCCAGATCTTTGAGTTTAGCAGTCATCTCATCCCATTGAGCCTTGGGAATTCGATGAATATTTTGAGTGGGAGCAGTCTTGTATGTGACTTCACCAGCCATAGACTGAATTACCTTGTCTGATTCCTTACTAAGACCCTCACCTTTGCGAGCCAGTGAAAGATCTTGCAAGCCTAAACCTTTGTCATCAGCAGCCCCAATAATTCGCCTGGCACCCTCAGCAACAGACTTCATCTTTGCTGTCTCAGGGGAAATGTTCAGTTGGTCAGCAGTTGAACTTTGTGGGGCTTTGTCATCGACTGATTCCTCATAGGCAGCATTTAGGGGGTCTTCTTGGGGTTGTGAGGGTTTGATTTCGTTCATACCATTGAATTGCATTGGTTCAGTGTTAATAGATCCATTGTTTCCACCACCTGAATAGCCAACAGCCCCAGCTGGGATCCCTATTTTTCGTTTGGGAGGCATTGTATCTTTATTAGAATGAGAGATAATTTTATAAACCGCGTTTATATCGCATCAATTTATTGCTATGGACTTGGCTTTTCACTTCTTTGGGGGCTTCCTCTTTCTCTGGTGGTTTCAGTTCATCTTCTTTCTTTTTGGCTTTCTGTGGAAGCGAGGAAATGGGAAGTCTTTGACAAGCTCAGCTTTATCTACAAAGTATTTAACTGAGTAGCCAGCAGAGGACCAAACGATATACTGATAGGAGTGGACATATTCTTCAAACATTTTGTAAAAGTCCTCCTTGTTTCGCATTATATTGTATTCTTCCTCTATGGCTTCAAGTTCTTTGCGATTAGCAGCACTCAGGAAAACAGCATAATCAGAATTAACTCGAATAGTGGAAGAGACTTTTCTGAGTTTCTGTGTAATGCAGATAATGGATATTTTCGAATGTCTGCCCCTACTGTACAGAGATGACACCACCTTGTCTCTTGTTAAATCAATTATCTCATTATCAATTAAATCATCTAAAACAACACACATGTGGTTCACAGGTTCACCTTTTTCGATTTTCTCCTGCCTTTCATCCAAAAGCTTTGAAATGTAACCAGCATCCCATTTACCAAGTTCTACTGTTGCAACCTCTCTCCAGAAATGATTAAAGCTGGTCCCACTCACAACTAGGACAACATCAATAACTTTGGCATCATGTAATTGCTTTAACCAATACTTTACACATTCGCTTTTTCCCGTACAACTTTTGCCTATAAAAATGGCTCTGAAAACACCTTTTATCATTTCAGAAACATTAAACTCTTCTAAATCTTGCATTGTTGTAGATCTTCCTAAATAAAGACAGATAAAAATAATGCATGGAGACTGAATATGGTCTATAAATTGATTCTACGAACACCTGAACCGTCTATAATGAGGAAACTATGCATTAAAGCGCGAACTTGAACATTGATTGTCTTATCTGTGGGCATGTAGAGTGTGAGGAATGAAGATGAGGAATTTGTCAGGTCAACAAATCCACTTTGAGCAATATTTCGAATCGCCTTCTCTCCATCAATGCAGAAACTTAAACCTGAAAGGACATATTTATCTGCAACCTTATCCATGTTAGAGCATTTGAAGGCATCAGCAATTAGCTCAGCTCCTTTGAGTAGAGAAATTGGCTCAGTGGCATAAAGTCGTTGTCCATTAATTTCAACAGTGAAAGTAATATCTTTGGAGTTGGCATAGGTCTTAAGAACACTGTGGGAGCCATTGGATTTGTCAACAGTCTCATAATCACGAACTGAAACAAGCAGAGCATAGACAAGACCTGAGATTTGAGAGAGGTTAATTCGATTGGGCTGGGCATTGCCCTTGGCAGGGAAAGCAATGGCATCTACAAATCCAATATCAAGGGAGGGAATAGCCATGCCAGTAGTCTTTACTTTTTCAATTACAGTAGCGAAAAGCTCATCAGAAACATTAATAGCATGCATGTAAAGGCGAGGAGAAGTAATTGAAATAGCAGGGGTTGTTGCACCAAGACTGAAAGTGGTGATGTTTTGACCAACATGGGCAAGTGTAGCATTAGCAGTATCACCAAGACCATCATCTTCTGTCTTATCAGCAACTGTCCCACCAACAACAGGGAGAGAGCGACCACCATAGGAAGTTTCAACATAACCCTTTCCAGCATCCTTAAACCAAACAGTAACAACCATTTCACCAGATAAAGCACCAAGGGGAAGGTAGTGATTTAGCCAAGGCACAGGGATTTCAACGAAAATGAGCCACCAAGTCGGTTGGTTCCATGAGCAGGGATTCCATGAACCATGCCCATTGAGCGTTTCTTTTTAGCTAGTTGATCCTCCGAATAATAGACCAGGGGGAAATGAGCAAGGAAATCAGAAGGAATGTGGTAGGTGTAAGATCCATAGGTAATTTCAAGTCGCTGAACTAAAGCACCAACTGGGCGAGTGTATCCATTGCGAACTAGATCTTCACCAGCAAAAGTGATTTCTGGTAGGTCGAAAGCAAGTTCGAGTTTTCCACAGAAATTGTAGCGAGGTAGCTTGAAGGAAATGCGATTTCCAACATTATTCTCAAAAGTATTGCTGGGATTCACAACAACTAGAACTGGCTTAGACTTGGATTCGAGACCAAGCATAAGGGAGTTATCCAGGAAAAAGGCTTTCGCCTCTTCTGGGGTTGTTAGGGCTTCTTTCAGCGAAAGTCTTTGAAGAGTGGAAGTGATATCCATTATATTCTCTTTTATTATACTGCAACATAAAAAATCTACCAATGATCCTTAATTTATGCGAAGCTTGTAATAACTGGATAGGAAGGGTGAAGCTGCGACATTCTCATCTTAAAGTATTCATAAACTGGGTCTCCTGCTGGCTCATCACCATAGCGAATTTCAAAGGTCAGATGAACAGGTTGACCCTCAAAATCAATTGGTTCATTTACAGCATTAACAATATCAACCGAGAAAGTGGATAATCCAACCTTTTTATTATAGTATTTGTAAAGTGGGTGAGCTTCTGTTGAATTGTAAACAACATGCTCACCATAGTCTTTATCAGGGACCACTATTTTGTGAAAGTAACCAGTCAGAAGACCATCCCCACATTGCACCAGATCACCCAGCTCCTTTACTCTCACAAACAAAACACTGTCCCTGGTCTTCTCAGGCTCAAAAGAAGATAAAATACCGTTTACTCGAGTCCCAGTAAAGATACCATCAGTGAGAGCATCATAAACTTGTGATTGGATTGAGGAATTGCCATATCTTCCAGGATCAAGACCAAGCAGTCTCCCTGAACTCAATAGCTTTTGAATTGTTTGCAGGTTTGGATTTACAGCAAGTGAGAAAGCCAGGTAAAAAGGTTTTTCGGAATGGAATACTATTCGTTTCAGTGACTCATCCCATTTGCAGCGAAGAGATGGTTTAGGATTTTTTAAATCGAACTTTTCATTAATAACATTCACCAGTTGTTGGTGGCTTTGAATGGGGGCTTTGCGACTTATAATGATTTGTTTCCACTGTTCAAAGTCCTCAGCTGGGCGAACTGTGGGGATACCATCAATTCCAGCTCCCGCATATTGTTCAGAATAGTAAATACTAAATGAATTGTCAATTGTTACATCTCCAACTTTGGTTTCACCACTCACCATAGGGATGCTGTTATAAAATTCGGCTGATACCAGTCTCACAGCCCTCACATTCTCATAAGAACTTGGGAGTCTAGCCACAAAGCTTGATGTGGGACCATCACCAGAGATTGTATTAAATGAGCTAACCTCGATGTAATCCACAGGCATTCTTCTTTTATCTATATTTATATATTAAAATGAATCGACTTGTTAATATTGATAGCAGGGATAGAAGCCAAGGACAAAATGAAAACTCTTACAGGGTCACTCTCACAACTCCAGTAGAGAGACCAAGGGAATGTAGGGTTCTCTATGCAGAGATTCCAAACAGTATCTATAACAGTGTGGGAACTGATCATCTAACAGTTCAGTTTAATTACCAAGATGGTTCATACAATGAAATCATCACACAGAAAGTGTATCCCCTTCCCAGTGGCTACATTAACCAGGGTCATTTTGGGGTAACACACCCTTATAATTATGGGCTGAACTATTCAAGCTTCCAAACCATTGCAGGCAAAACTGTGTTTTTTGAGTTCAAGATATTCTACAATCCAACTACCTATAAAGTGGAGTTTTACAGTAACCATGAGTTCCGTTTTATTGCAAGCAACAAGCGAATAGGGAAGCTTTTGGGTGTGAGTTCTACTGAATACACCAATGGTTATTATAGCACTCCTCCTGCTGGTGGATCTCCCTATCGACCTGAGAACCTTTTAAAGTATGATGGCAAACCTATTACACCTGATCACCCAGCATGGGGAATCACCTTCTCAGGACCCAGACTCTCCTCAAAGCCCTTGCAGTATTATTTCACCAGTAATAAGATGTCTGATATGAATGCTGAGCAATATCTGTACATGCATATTAAAGAGCTGGTCCCCTTTGCCAGCAGACACAATATAATTCCGAAATCGCAACCACAAAACCAGGGAGCTATCCTAAGATTGCAATTGAGTAAAGATATAGGTGGCTATGTTTACCATAGTGGTGAGCATGCAGAATTTATTCAAATCAATGACAGAAACCTGGTGATAAGGGAACTCACAGTTGAGTTTAAAGATTACTTTGGTGAACTGATTGATATGAATGGAATCGATAATTCGTTTCAGTTGGAGTTTATCGAATAAAGGCACCTGTAAAGTCAACTCTCATTGTGGGAGCATTCACATACACAAGGGGATAAATGCGAATATACTTGATTCTCAGAGAATAACCTATGTAAAAAGCATCCTTGATGCTGAGAGGGAACCCACTCAATAGAGCCATATCACCTGAGTTGTGAGCATTGTTAATGTTCTCACAGACATATATTTTGTTTTGCCCATCTGATCGAATAAAAGACCAGTTGATCCCATCAGTGGATGTTGCCACATTGAAAGTCTTAATAAAAGCATTGGTGTCCCCTGATCCATAGGCAATCACAGAAGAGAGTTCAAAAGTATATGGGAAAGCAACTTGAAGGTATTCAGTGGGGTTTCCCATATCTGCTCAGGAGCATAGGCTCCAGCTTCCCAGCCAAATGCTGAAGGTCTAGCCATGAAAGGCTCTTTACCTGTCACAGAGGATGATGCAGTAAAGGCATCATCTGCAAGCTGATACCAATTAGCATCTAAAGGAGGTGACTCTGTGAGAGTGGATGAGATGTAAGCCTTTGTAGGGTTCTTTAGTTCATAGTTTGCTACTAGTAGGCTGCAAAGCTTATTAATCATATCATTGTTTGCTGCAATGTATGTTTCAGTGAATGCTAGCATATCTGGGATCTTAGAAGTGTCATCAAGGGAGCTTACTATGTGATTTGGAAGAGGGACTGATAACCTATAGTATCTCCCATAATCCTGATCATAGTTGTAGGGTAACAACTCCTCCATCTTATCAAGGGCAGAAAGCTCACTTGCAGCCATGAGCATGTTAATCAATGGGCTTCCATCTGTTGAGGCAATCCATGAGAGAATGCCCCAGCTGTTTACAGTCTCATAAGCATAACCCACATAATCAGACTCTAAATGTGGGTCCACCTCACCACAAGAGATACTTATTACTATAATATCATCATCATCACTGTAAATCTTCTTTGCATGGCTGTAACCACACACACTGGGATTATTGTTTCCCGAAATGGCACCATCAATGAGACAGACAAATACCCCCTGATTGAAATCAACAATGCTTACAGGAGAGAAATATGTAGGAGCAGCAGAAGTAGCCCTAGCAGCAATCTTACAAGGCAGAAAGCTGTAATTGTTATCATTTGTGATAAATATTGGTTTCATATTCTGAGTATCAAAGGATGTAATCACAATGTCCTTTAGGGAATCCTGTATTAGTGATTCACCAGTAACTGAATTGATTGCAGTCTCCAAGGGTCCCACATCATACTTTGTGTTAAATAGGGCATTTTCGATGATATTTCGAGGATTTGCAAAAATCAAGGGCAGTTGAGTTAGGTAAATGTTGTGTAAATCGTTTGCTGTCAGTTTAGGTTCACCTGGTTTATCAGGATGTCTTATATTCAAACCTATTGCAATGATCCCACCAGTGGAAGTTCCACTCACAAGATCCACAAGATCGATTATTCTTCTTCCAGTTCGATTTTCGATTTCTTTGAGCAGCCTGGTTATGATAATGCCCCTTGCACCTCCCCCTGATAAAGACAGGCAGATT
Source organism: Cyanophora paradoxa (assembly GCA_004431415.1). Classification (NCBI taxonomy): domain Eukaryota; class Glaucocystophyceae; order Cyanophorales; family Cyanophoraceae; genus Cyanophora; species Cyanophora paradoxa. The sequence continues at coordinate 176,313 of QPMI01000513.1, forward strand.
TTCAAGGGCATCTTTTACTTATCAGGAATTTTATAAATCCATATAGTAAAAGCCATGAGCTTCAATTACCCACCCAATCTAGAAACCATTCAAGATGATAATGCAAGCAGCACCAAGCATGTGAACTTTGATAATATTAAAGTAAAGGGTTCAGTTTCGATTGACCACAGTTCCGATAATTCATCCAAGACTCAATCAAGGGAGCATGCTTTATCTGTGAATCAAACCGATCCAGATAAGGAGGAAGTCAGTGTTGCTTTTAGCTTGGGTAATGTGAAAGCAAACCAAGTGGCAGAGATCAAAGCAACAAGAAGGAGACCTAGGAAACTAAAAACCAGTGGCACTCACCCAGATATACCTTCCAGGTTTGATAGTGGTCGATTGATTTTCAATGTTCAAGATGAGCAGGGCAAACAGAACACAGCTTTGCGAATTTACAATGAGGGCAGCATTGCAAAAGCTGAGGTCCCCCAAGTATTGCAAGTGGGTCCCATTGCCAATACAAATCAGGTCTCCTACACAAATGATGTCTACCCAAGGATATTACATATGACTTTGCAAGGAATGAGCCTTTTGGGTTCTTTACTCCAAAAGATGTCCATCAAAAAAAGCCATCAATTACAATCAACAGTAGCCCCAGTCAGCCAGTAGCAATCCATTTACATCCTGATCTTGTTGAAATGGATAGGCACCTTTTGCCTTTGTATAGCAATGTGAAAGACCTTGGAATTCGAACCAGGCAATGGCGAAATATCCATGGCAGCAATGTGTATGCAAATGGTGAGAAGCTTGTAAGTGAGAAGACCATAAGAGAGATCTTTGAGTATTATGGACCTGTCCCAGTTCCCTTCCCTCTTCCATGGGATCCACCGGATTTAACACCGAAAAAGCAACCAGGCAGAGAGTACACAGCAGATGAGACAGTTCCTTTTGGGCAACACATTGTTAGTTGGGAGCAAGTTCGCAATAAACCTATAATTGAACCAAGAAAGCAAATAGATGAGCAGTATTTACCTCCTGAAGTCGATATATTAGAGCTTGATGAATATCAATTCGTTCCAGATGAGGAAGAGTATTTACCAGATGGTTTTGACCCACAAGAATATGAATATGATCAGTTTGACCCCAATGAGGAGGAGATACTACCAGATGGCTTAGATCCCCAAGAGTTTGAGTATGAGCAGAACTATGAACCTGATGAGGAGTATTTGCCAGATGGGCATGATCCACCAGCTGTTGATTATGAGCAACCTTATGAACCCATGAGGAATTATTACCAGATGGATTTCGACCTGAGATCTGGGAGTTCTTTCCTGATTATGAACAAATTAATAATAAACCTGCAAAGTATCCCCAGAGGATCACAATCATGATTGGGATGAGATCTTAGGGAAACCAGAGAAATATCCACCAGAGGATCACAGACATGATTGGGGAGAAATTGATGGGATTCCAACTGAGTTCCCACCAAGCAAACATGAACATACTTGGGATGAGATCAATGACCAACCAGAATTTGCAAAAGTTGAGCCTCTTGCTACTCTGGGAGTTTCTCTTTACCAGACTTGCAATGTCCCTGAAAGGATCTTTTTGAATCACCACTATGTTCATGTGAATGGGACACTTGCGAATTCAGCTATGAGAGGACCACTTCATATTAGGACATTACCAGGCTCTTATAATCCACCACCTGAACCAGGAGCAACCATACCAAATATCTTTGTGTCAAGCTACATGGAGGCTGACATTCCCACAGATACATTCAGAGTCCAACAGACCCAGCAACCTACCAAATTACAACTCTGCTATACAGGTTCATGTAGCAGATGTAAGCAGTCTAGATGGATCAAGACCAATGATAGTTTTCAGTCGAGATAAATATTCCTATATTCCCATAGTGGGAACTGCAAATGATAACTATGGGAGGGCAGAGCTTGCATGGATTAAAACAGATTATGGTGGGGTTCTGGAAGCCAATCAGAGGATGGCTGCAAAAAACATACACAACGAAAATATTTCGAGAGTGGTCACAGAGGATTACCTTACTGCAGTAATCCTTGTTAATTTTGTAACCCTTGCTATGCTTGATCAATTTATTACAGAAGCTGAACTTGCAGCAGAACTATCCAAATATCTCCCTCTTGTGGGTGGGACAATCACAGGAAACCTCACAGTTAATAGTAATATTTACAGTAGCAATATAGAGACCAGCAATTTGAAAGTAAATGGAATCCTCACAATTGGCTCTTGCAATTTCAATACCATGAATCAGGTTTACGAAGAATGGTATGATGTCCCACCAAGCTTTGATCCAGCATCAAATATCTCGAACTGCATTTTTGCTTGGAAGGCATCAGGAGTACCAGGTCAATCAGCAATGTATACAACTATAGTAAGCAGAGTCCCGAATTCAGTTGTTCCAGACTTGTTTATCTCCGGAGCCAGTTCCTATTACACCAATCCCGAAATCAACAACCAAGTTAGTGTTTCAAGCCCAACAGGCACTTTTTATGCATATACCTCTGCTACAAGAACTATTGATTTCTCAAATGGGCTTACATTTTTCTTTGTGGGAAAATATCATCCAACTGCCTCTTCTATGCAAGTTCACTTGAGACTTTACAGAAGCGCCTTTCCATCACGATATTGTTATTATGGGGCAACATCTTCTACTGCTATTGGAATGAACCAGTTCACTATTAATGGAGCATCCCAAAACGCCCAGTTATTACGGTTCCTTCTTTAATAAATACATGGTATTACACTGACCAAACAATTACTTCCAGCAGCTACACAGTCGGGTTAAATGGAGTAGATATTGAACACTTGTAGGAACAAATTATCTACCAGATAATACTGTCAATCATTTCGGATTTGGTAATATTGTGAATGGTGGTATTTCCGAGTTGATTGTTTTCAATAGGGCTTTGACAACTTCTGAAAAGAATGCTGTGAGGTATTACATTCAACAAAAATATGGATTCACTCATACCCAGACTCTGAATATTTACAGAGGATTAAAAATAACCTCACCTGATACTGTAATAGATTACCTTACAGTTACAAGCAATGCAAATTTACCACATCATCCAACCTCTAATGTGGTTCAAGGTTGGATTCAAAATCACACTCACACAAAAGCCCAGATTACAGATTTTGCCCATACTCACACAAAAGACCAAATAACAGATTTCGCCCATACTCACACAAAAGACCAAATAACAGATTTCGCCCATACTCACACAAAAGACCAAATAACAGATTTCGCCCATACTCACACAAAAGATCAGATCACAGATTTCGCCCATACTCACACCAAAGATCAGATCACAGATTTCGCCCATACTCACACAAAAGACCAAATAACAGATTTCGCACATACTCACACCAAAGATCAGATCACAGATTTTGCCCATACTCACACCAAAGATCAGATCACAGATTTCGCCCATACTCATTTATGGGAGCATATCACAAATCCTCCATTAACCTTCCCACCTGATTCACACACTCATGATTACTCAACAATAACCAATAGCAACCACAGACACCCTTGGAGTCAAATAGATGAACAACCAACTTTTGCATCATCAGGCAATATTTTGACAGACTTTACAAATGGTGTGAGTCTCTACCAGAGTAATACCATACCTGAAAGGCTACAACTAAATGATTATTATGTCAATCGAAAAGGCATTGATGGAGGGACCACAATGGAAGGTGAATTATACATCAAACAACCAACAAGAATCCAAATGATTTCAGCAGGTGGTGTTGGGGTGATTGATACCAAACCAGGCATCTTCTTAACAAGTTATTATAATGAGGACATCCCATTGACATCAGGATTACCACCTCTCCCATCTGATCCAGCAGCATATGATGACAAGGATGCCATTATGCAAGTAAATGTAACAGATGTCAGTGCAACTGATGGCTCCAGACCTAAAATAATATTCAGTCGATCCAAATTCAATTATGTCCCACTTGCGGGACAACCATCAGATAACTATGGGAAATGCGAAATGTCCTGGATTAAAACATTAGCAGGAGGAGCCTTAGAAGTCAATCAGAGGATGGCAGCAAAAAACTTACACAATGAGACCCTCTCTGGTGTTGTTACAGATGATTATTTAGAAAACAAAGATTATGTAACAAATACAGAATTACAATTAGCTCTTACAGATGTTGTAACAGATACCGAATTAACAGCAGCTCTTGGGAATTATTTACCTCTTACAGGTGGAAATGTAACAGGAACTGTGAATGCTACCACTTTACAAATTGGTGGAACCACAATACCAAAAGGTTACGATTTCGACCAATTAGATGTGGTTTCGACAGATAGAAGCGCAAATAATTGGAATTTGAATTGGGTCGCAAGAACAGGACAAACAGGATGTTACACAACACCACATAATGATGAAGATTGCAGTGGTTGTTGGATGAGGTGGACAGTTCCAGAAGGTATGAAATCGTTTTACATTCAGCATATGCCGTGGGCGAATTGTCGATATTATGATATCTACGGGCAAACAGCCAATAATTACCAGCATTTCTTAAAACGTATAAATGCATATCAGGGAATCCAGGCAGTTAATCAAGATGGGACACATAATACTGTTTTGTTTGCCTCAATCAATTGTGAGTTTTACACAAAGATATACATTCAAGGTCGAAAAGGTCGCATTCATCTAACGGGTGTTTTCGGTTGGAGTAGACAGAGAGCAACAGATAATGAATTGGGCATGATCTCTTGGGATAATGTATTTAGTAAACCATCATTTTACTCAGCCGCAGACCTTCCACAAACCGCAACATGGCCAACAAATACATGGTTAAAATCAGTAGATGCAGTCGAGCGAATTTGGTTTGGTAATGGTCAAACAACATATATTCGAGGTTATGAAAATGGTGATGGTGTATCTGTCGAATTTAGAAACTCAGCGGATGCAGCAATCTTAAAATCATATGGTAACGGTAACTTTTGGGTGAATAATACTATTACAGCATCCACTATTAATGCTACTACCAAACTCCAAATAAACGGTAATGATGTCCCAAAGTTTCACACAGCAGATAAAACAGTAGGAGCAATTGAGTTTAATAGATGTTCTCAGGGTTGGAGCTATCACTGGGGGACATCATGGGATCCATATTATAATTATGGTTCATATGTCTATAATGATCAATATGATGACCAAACTTCTACCGCTTGGATGGACTTCGATATTCCCGATGGATACCACACAGGAACAGCATTTTTAACTTATTTACCTTGGCAAAGCTCACGACTTTTTGAAATTTGGGGAGTTAATAGACAAGGAAATGAAGTTTTTATTACATCAGTGAATAGTTATCAACCATACGCCACATCTCCTGATAATAACCATAGTGGTTTAAATAATGTTCCTATACATCTTGGTAATCGATTTCTCACAATTCGAATTAGACCAAAGATTGGAAGAGTTCATATTATGGGTATAAGTTACATGAAAATATGGGTTGGACATAGTTATGGCGGTCACACCGGTTATATTCATTGGAATAATGTTTATAGTAAACCAAATATCTTAACAGGAACTGTGGGGACTTGGTTTAGTTCAAGTGATGGATATAATCGTATCCATTTCGGTAACCAAACTTCTACATATTTGAAAGGAGGGGGAGATATTCCCCTTGTATTCCGAAATGAACAAGATACTGATATTTGTTACATGTATCATGGAGGATGGATGTGGATTGGAGGTTATTAACACAAGGAAGTGACATAAGATACAAAACCGATATTAAAAAGATATCCGGCGCTCTTTCAGCAATAGAGAAATTAGAGGGAGTGAGTTTTAAACGAATTGGAAGTGAAAAAGATGGAGTTAAATTAGGTTTAATTGCACAAGATGTTCAAAAGGTAATACCAGAGGTAGTTAATGTTAAAAAAGACGATGGCTACCTATCTCTTGAATACACAGGTTTAATTCCAGTTCTCATTGAAGCTGTGAAGGAGTTGTCCCAAAAATGCAAAGATCTACAGGATCAAATAGACCAAATTAAAAATGTCAAAGTATAATAAATGGCGACCTATCCTCTTGGTGGAACCACCTATTCTACTGAGCCAGTTGCGCTTTCTTTTGATACAATCACCCTTGTAAACGCATTACAAACAGTTGAAAAAACGATTCAGCAAACTAACAAGCTCTCACCAGTTGTAAATGAGTATAAAAACCTCTTGGTTAATGTCCTTGCTCAAGCTGCATATGGTGACCCTGTTGCTAAATACAATGAGTGTGATAACAACATTAAAGCAATGACATCCAACCTGCAAGTTCTTTCAACTGTTTACCAATCCCTTGGATCGAATTTAATCACTTTGGCTTGATGGTAGTTTATTTTTCTTTCCTTCTTAGTAAAAGAAGCCATGGGTGAATATAATCGAGTTCAACTTCCAATATATTCCCTTGGATCCCCTGCAATGCATTTTCGCCAGCATGAAGTTAATGATGAGGTTCGTGGTTTAGAATCCACAGAGAGACCCAATTCCAATGGTAACTCCTTTGATAAGAATTCGATTATTCGAGTTAAAGAGCTGAGAGCTGATAAGAATTCTGGTGTGGTTAAAACAACTCGACTTCTTGTCACCAATGCTAACTTCTTCCAGCCTACAAATGGAGGTCCTGATGCTTACAGTGTTGCCCTGAAAGCCCTAGATTTCGACAAGAATACTGCTGCTGTTACTGTGAGATCAGGAGGAGCATTTATTGGGGTGGTTGCAGAGTGTCAGGTCAACTCTCATCCTCCATTTCGTATAATGATGTCCAGATACTCTAGAGCAAAATGTGGAAGACCCCAACGAATTCGATTATATACTCCTGTCGCACAGCAGCCATTAATTCAATTTTACATTGGATATACTGTTACTCTTGAAAACTCGGAATTAATTGAAGGAACCAAAAGAGTACTGAGAGGTCTTGCGATTCCATCTGCAATGCTTTCCCTTTGTAGAGCCAACAACAATCAAGTAGGTCATAAATACTATTTCAATGTTCAGGGATATAATCATTTCGGTTATGGCTACTGTGTTTATAATAATAATTTCACCTTTGACTTGTTGTTACAGATATTGGGTTATATACTATAACTCTTATCGGTTTGAGAACAGATATAGCCGCTGTATCAGCTCTTAGAGGTGTAACTCCTGATACTCTTTCAGTTACAGGGTTTTACCAAGAGCCAGATGTAATTGATGACCCAACCCCATAAAAGATATATCCTTTAATGTAAAATGGCAGAGGCACCACACCAATAGAGCGAATTATAACACCACAGCTATCATTAGCTGCCCAGCAAACCATGTTCTACAGCATGCTACCTTTGATGATGTAGAGGGTCTCCAATCGACAGAGGTCCAACCTACAATGAACACCTTTGGTTCCACCATAAACTGAGATTACAGGAACTCAGATGTGATAAAAATAATGGAATAGTTAAGACAACTAAGCTACTTGTTACCAATGCAAACTTTTCTGCTCATTATGGAGACCCAGATAGCTATGGAGATCCTCTTTCTACTTATTCTTTTGAATCTAGGTCGGAGCTATTAACTGCAAATCGGGGGGAGCTTATATTGGTGATGGTCTTAGGTTGGTGGGCTGTTGGAGCGCCTCTATTTGTGAATGATCAACCCAATCCCATTGATCCTAACACAAGAATTCGAACCTATGTCCCCAGCATGAATGCCCCATACATTATAAAGATATTCCCCATTGTTGTAAATGAACAAACAGCAGTAGTAGACTCTCTTGTTGAAATTGGTGACCACTACAAGGTAGTTGTGGATATTCCGCCAGATGTATATGCTGTATGCCAAGTTGAAGGTGGAACTCCCAACTTTGCAGTAGTGATCACCCCATATGATAATTTCGGAATTGCTTATCATGGAGTCAATTTCGGTTTGGAAGACTATCAGTTTCTTGTGAGAGCCACCAAGTTTGGTATCTACAAGTGTGTGATGTTTGCAGAGAGAACCGATTTTATTGCAAAGCAGAATACCTATGCTGAATACTATGGGACAAATCGATATTTTCCCATTTTTGGGCAGGATACTGCTCCATAAGAATATTGGTTATATATAGAGTATGGATAGTAAAACAAAAAAGTTTATTGATGCTGCTATGACAGTTCATGGTAAAGATAAATTCGATTACAGTGAGACACATTACATCAAAGCTCAAGAGAAAGTATCTGTGAGATGTTTGCAGTGTAACAAGGTGATCCTTACATATCCATTTAATCATGTGAAGGGATCAGGGTGTAGGGACTGTAACAAAAGAAAGAGTCAAGCACACAGGAAAAGGACTACTTCATCAATCACAGTGGAATATAGGGATGTTTGCATTAGGTTCGATTAGGTTTAATTAATTTTTCTAAGGTATTCTTAATGGAGACTCAATACAGAGGCTTTCATGTTATGCTTGATTACAAAGCTAAATCAGCTATAGCAACAGGTAATGAGCATGTTAGCTTCCTAGGTAATTGGATTATGGGAACCTTGAACAAGCAGTATTGAGACAAGGTATTAGGATTGTTCATAAGCATTGTGAGATATTTGATGGCAAACTATCACCTCCTGGTTTTGCATTGGTTCTGCTATTAGATGAAAGCCATTGCACAGCTCATTGTTATTCCAATGAAGGCATGTTAGCAATTGATATATTCAGTTGTGGTAAAGAAGCTCAGCATAAAACACAAGCAGTTGCAGATGAGATCGATAAAACAATGAATTTCTTAACATTTGAGAAGACTGAGAGACATAAACATGATAGATTCCCGTTTTGATGGGTTTCTATAATGATAAACAGGGTAATTTACCTTTTTTATTACAATGGCAATCGTTAAAAAAGGATATAATATATCCTTTCCTACAATAGCTTTATACAATGATTTTCTTTCTACAGTAGCTTTTGTTACAATAGAATTCTACTGTATGATGTAGCCGAAATATGAATGCACCCTACATTAAGCAATGTCAAGTATTTCGAATACTATTCGATTTCCTTACACTAAAACCTCAGCATCTCCCCAAGATTCCCCCTATTATTAAAGTGGACTCAAGGTTGACTCATATTAATCGATAGTATATGGATTTTGTTACGAATTCAATGCAAGGGTTGACTAAGTGGGTTGAGTTGACTCAAATTTCACAGGAAATAACAATGAATCAGAGTATAAAATGCATTATTTGAATCAACTACACCAACTAACACTGAGAAAGTAGGTTATAACATATAGTATTACCATATATGGTTTGTCAGGCACTATAATATAGTTGTCAGGCACTAATATAGTATGTCAGGCATTGTCAGGCACCTTTTAGAAAACTTTTATAAAATTGAAATTTCATTGTTAATCCAACAATGACTTAGCCAAAATAAAATACTTTATGAAAATCGATAGATTTAATGCCTGACAAATAATGCTGCCTGAAAGATTTAACAACAACTAACACTGAGATTTTCACAATATATGAGGTCCTTACTGAATATGGTTTGTGTGACAGGTGTGACAGGTTTATCCCGTGGATTTTAAAAATCAATTTCTCACTAGGACTTTCCTTGGATTGACCTGTCACACCTGTCACACCTGTCACACCCAATTTTCTAAGGTCCCCCTTAGACTCAACAAAACAATGATAAAATCATATAAGTTTCATGTATAATTACGATTGAATTCAATAAGAGATCGATTTGTTAATATAAACAAATGAATCATTTATGGATCTTAATCGAGTTTAGCGATATATTTCCGATTAAATGAATTAAATTTAATTAAATTTTAATCGAGAAAGTACATGAATATAATATCGATTAAATCAATTAACTTTTAGACCAATCACACATAGTAAAATGCGGAGTTTTAACCAGAGGCAAGATCTAATTGAGATTCAGTTATATTATTCGGAAATATATACAGATTATCGATAGACTCAGTAAGACTAATCGGAAAATAAGAGAAATTTACGATAAAATATCGAAAAGAATACAAAATAAACGAAATAAATGAATATTCGATAAGATATACACAGATTATCGATTGATTGAAATAGAATATACGAGATATATCAACAAAATCAATTAAGATAAGCCGAGGGTTAAAACTCCGCATTTTACTATGTGTCCAGACAGCCGACTGAAGCAATCACATGCAAACCTTTTTTTTCGGTCTTTCCACTAATGCAGGGAATCGGCATTGTAATAGTCTCTGAATCAGCATATCCGACCAGACGTTGGCGGATTGTGTACTCATAGTTAATAAACTTCTGGATGTGAGCTCCTTTTTTGGGCAGAACATCTCGTGCGTGTTCATCGCGTTCGAGACAGCGGTCATATTTAAGATGATTTTCAAATGCTTGATCTGAGCTAAAACCGACCTGGCAGGCTAAGCAATAGTGCTTTGCATTTGATTCGTTCTTTCGGAACAGTCGTGAGACGCTCTTAATCCAGAGGTAATGCCCAACATCGTTTCCCTCCCCAGCCGCACATACAGTATTGGATTGCGTCTCTCGCAGCACTGATATGGATTGGTATGATATCCTGCTTATCTAGAGCAGTTGTATAAACGCAGAGTTTGACGTTATTTGCTTGCTCGAATTTGGTGAACATCCTCGAGTCAAGCGGTGTCGGATATGTAAGCATTGAGCAGTCCAGCGATGTCTCGTGCTGGCGGTAGTTCCTGCATGCCGAGAATCAACACCTTCGCCAATGGATTGCGAGCAGAAAGGACTGCGTATTTAAAGCACTCGTTGTTCGGTGCATTTATATTGATAAGCGCGTGCTTGTCTGAGAGCCATTTTGGCAGTACAAAGCCTCGGCCACGGCCACCAATCCTTCGGAAATAGCGCACAGTTTTAAAGACCAGATACACCCACGTGTCAAATACTGAGTAATCCCTGCTTTTCTCTTCCGAGATCATGTCTAATTCTTCGAGCTGTGAACGCAAGGCCGCCTCAATGCTTGTCCCTGGTTCGATGCGATCGAAACGACGATGTTCAATAACGATAGCGATCGTAGAATCTGTCTCTGGCTTTCTGTAGACACCCAATCCAGAGATTTGTAGTGCAATGCCCATTCTTGACGTCTCTGCAAGATTTACCTGGGCGCTTACGAATGATATAGCATTCTGTTTGAAAAGTTCGTTGTTTTCAAATCTGGCTTGCATTGATGTTACACGTCCTGATCCGCGTGGTAGCTGATATTTCCACTCTGCATATCGCCCGTCAAGCGCTGTAGTCGTAGTCCCGTCGTTGATTTGAACATCATCTCCGACGTCAACCTCAGGCAGCTCGGCAAAGCCACGGACGATCTCTGCCTGCCCTCTGCGATCGCTAGCTCTAGTCGACGACCTGACACAGGACGCGTTGGTCTAGGAAGTCGAGATAGTTCGTTCAATAGTGAAGCGTATTTTTCCAACGTTGTATATCTTGTTCTCGATCCTTGCGCTGTAATTCTTAGCAATTTATTTTTGAAGGCACCATGTATGACACGTAGATTGTACAATGAAGTCGTGAGCGCTTCGATCTGGTCTTTAATACGGGCTGACCGGAAGCGCCGAGTCGCTGCATTATTCTGGGTAACGTCCATTGGAAGTATATATCACAATTTTTTTGATTATTTTAAACGCAACTTTACATAGCAATATTGGATAGAGATCTCTTTAAGACAAAATAAGATAAACCACCTGAACCTAAACTTGGACTACGTCATCGGTGGGAATAATTAGCGTCTAGCTAGAACCTGAACTCGAGTATGTAATTAGATTCCGATGATATAGTAACAAGCAGGGGGGCAAGCCCCCCCCCCCCCCCCCCTATTGACGGCATTATTAAAAGAGCAGGCAGAAGTGAATGTGCAAGTCACTTATTTTATAAGATGGCATACAGCGAAAATTCGAGATAAGCTTTGGAAGTGGAGGATCAGACTAAATTTAAAATGGAGCCGAAATCAGGACACACTGCTTGAGCGATCGAGCAACAGACAGTAAGCCTAAGAAAGCTTTGAAAGTCGATCATAGAGTAAGTTAAAAAATCGTACGAATCGAGCTTGCTGTCGTTAAGCTTGGCGCACAAGAAAAGGAAATGTACATTGCTGAATTCGCTAGGCGACAAGGAATCATTCAGCGCTGCGAAGGTTGGAACAACTGGGTAGAGGCATCCGTCCGTTCCGGAATCACGCATATCGTCATAGCGGTACACAAAAGGAGCATTGGTGCCGCACTGCATCATCACGAATGCATTGAAATGTTCCTGGTATCTATTTATTGCAAAACAAATGTCAAAGGTCTAGCATGTTTGCGGCAATCAAATGAGCACACCTGCACATGAAGAGGAAGTTGTTTAAGACGATTTGGCATTGTTCGATCTCCGGCATTGATGATAAGGATCTCTGGCCACTGTGTTGCAATCCGATCTCAGAGAGTCTCTGGCCACACGTCAACTTGATTTGACTTGACACAACAATTGTTATGATTTTCGAATATTAATGCTTCCAAAGTCGTCGAACTGGCACTTGACTGAAAGAAAAATACAATTTTCACGATTTTCGAATATTAAAGCTTCCGAAGTCGTCAAGCTAGCGCTGGCCTATATCGGATTGCCAGCAATTAATAATTCTTGAACGCGCGTTGGCCGGTATATATATATACGTATATACTTACCGGAGTCTAACCGGACCACTTTGTAATTTGTTTTACACTAGTCGCCGGGGACTTTGCCGGTAAGAAACAGGTGACGAGCCTCGCGGAGCTGGCCTAATTAACCATCTCTGATCATGACGAAGTTGCTTTCGAATTGCCTTGTCGAATTCGCTTTTTCTAACCGTTCAATGACGTCAAGCTGGCCTATCGGGCGCTAGCTTTCGGAGTCGTCCGTCAGATTTCGGTGTAATATTAATGGGGCCGGAAGTTGCCCGGAACGTCGACGTCCTCGCGATCGCAAATTAATAGCTAGCCTATTGCCAGGCTATTGGTTTATACCAGTTGCCACTGCCAGGCTAGCAGGCCAGCCTGGCAGCTACGGTACTAGGCTAGTGAACTTGCCGCGGCCCGGCGGCCGCTTTTCATGATCACCGGTTCAGCCGGGCCGCGCGCTAGCGGCCGCCGGGCCGCGGCCCGCGGTCCGGCGGCCAGTACATGTATACCGGTTCAGCCCCGCGGGCCGCGGCCCTAAGCTTTTTTTTAGCTATTGGTAGCAATGGTAGCATTGGTAGGTCGGTCTTCGCTTATGCCGGTTCATCCCCGCGGCCCTAAGCTTTTTTTTAGCTATTGGTAGGTCGGTCTTCGCAGGGCTTTTGTATGGCGAAGAAAGGAGTACCCCTGAGAAATCTCGGCTTTAGCAGGCGAGAAATATTTACGAAATTTTTTGTTTTGGTGAATTACCGGCCACAGCCTCTAGTCTACTCCAGCGCACTGTGGGGGCGTGTAATATTTAGGAAATTGCCCAAAACTTTTTAAGTACTATAAATATGCAGCCCACTTACTAAGTTAATATTTCTAGTTCTACAGTATTATTTAGCCTAGCGCTATAGCGGGCCATATTAGAGGCGCCGGCGCCGGCCGCCGGGCCGGCGCCCCGCCGCCGCCGGCCACTGGGCGGCGGAGTCTGGGCCAAACGCTCTGCCATATGCATGCAGGCTCAGTGGCTGTAGTGCGCTGTACATGTGCAGCAGACCGTGTTCGAACTCGAACTTCGGACTCTAAGTTCGGAGTCGGTACTACCGTAGTACCACGGTACTGCGGCGCCACGCGCCGGCGCGTACCGTAGTACGGTGGCGTACCGTACTAAAAGTAGTACGGTGCAGCAACGTTAACGCACGCGGACTCCGGAGTCGCTGAACGGACTCCCGAGTCCGGAGTCGCCCGTCGCAACGTCGGACGTCGACCGTCCGACGGTCGGACTTCCGACGTCGACTATGCCACACTGTGTTCTCATATGCGTTAACACAACCCTAAGGTAAGTTTTCTGACCTCAATCAAACTACGAGGATTTTTGGCTCGACCGTTCCGTGAGAACTGAGTTTTTTACGGGTGTCCGCATGCGTCATAAGTAATAAGTTATAACTTAGTATTACGTGTAGCATAACCCTTGAAACCTCTTTGTTTTTTAGATTCGAAATACACACAATTAACGTCTAGATGATGTTGAAGATTATTCCGAGACCGGCGCTTTGGGGTCCGCCTCAAATCATTGCTATATCTTTTGCAAGATCGATCGGTCTAGACGTTGGATATTACTAGCGGTTGCTTGATGGTTGGTTTGGATAGGTTGTGGGTAGACGTAACGAAGGATTGGAAGAGTGTGTTGGTTGGAAGGCGTTGGAGTGTGTGGGTTGGGGTGGTTTGGAGGAGTGAGGGTGGTGAAGAGGTGCGGGCCACAGAATCAGGTCCTCTCTCATTTTTTTGCATCGAGCTGCTGCGCGCTGCTCACGAGTACGAGCTGAAGGACCTCTTTGAGCGGGCCGCGAATTTGCTGTCTGTCCGCGCACCTCACTGTCGATTGCGTCCTTTCGGCTCTCGTCTCCGCCCGCCAGATGGAAGCCTTGGACCTCCAGCGCGCCGCCTTCGACTTCATTCGAACGAATGCGAAGGCGGTCGCCGCCTCCCATTCCTTCCGACAGATGGCGGACGCTGGGGACTCCGATCTGATTGTCGAAGTTGCCGAAGCCCTAGCCGCCGGGCCGGCCTGTCTTCGAAACCATAATTATACAATCTATAGCTAGCTGAATTTCAGCTACGAGAAATGGCAGTTGCGAATGCATGTTCAAGCGAGAACGCAGACTCGATTTGATTCGCTATCACCGAAAACCATACACATATACAACGCCCGGTTTTAGACTCGGCTAATTTAAATTGATATCGTTAGTATATAACCTGTATTTATAATATATCTATCGTGAATATGTGTGTATTTTATCTGTGATATGTATTTATTTATCGTGGTTATAGCTTCTTTTAATAAAATATGTGAAATATGTATAGTTTATGTGAAGTTTAGCTATATTCTCGATGAGTAGACTTATATATATCGTGAGTTTCATTATAGAATAGTGTGACTCAACTTAGTTTAATTATAACTTGCCTCAGTCTAAAAACGGGCGTTGTATATGTGTGTTGTTCTGAATTTTCAATGCATAAGCGACGATCATGCGTCGTTTCATCAAAAACAACTACCATGAGCTGCATGGAACGTTCTGTATGCGGCTCTCTATAAAACAAAGTAGATCTATGATATATTATGATTGATTCTTTTGTATTTTAATTGGTCTTATTCAGTGTTACAGGTGTTACAGGTTTATCCAAAGTCCGCCCTAGGAGTGGGTCTTGGTTCCCGAGTTTGGCAAGACCTGTAACACTGTAACAACGTAAACAATTATCGTGTGCTGCATGAAACATTTCGCGCGCATCGAGAGTATGTGATAGTGAATAGTTTCGCACTGAAAACGATATTACTATGATATATTAAGACTGATATTTTGTTGTTTTAATAGGTTCTTACTGAAATAGGTCAGTGTTACAGGTGTTACAGGTTCATCCCAAACTTTGCCTAGGAGGGGTGGGGACAGGAAACTTTGGGATAGACCTGTAACACCTGTAACACCTTACTGAGAATCTATAAATTCACTTGTAACACCTTGTTTTATGATTGTTATCAGTCTCAGGATTGAAAAAGCCCGCCCACTATGCAAGATACATGCCTTTCTTATGCATGATCTATGAAAATAACAATAAACCCATCTCTCATTCTTCGAATTCTTCACATAGGAGCACTCACAGGAATTTCGCTTGCCTTTCGAACAGTCCCCGATTAAACGCTTGCTCTACAATCGCTTCCTTTGTGAGTGGAATCGGAATTCCAGCAGCAATACACGATTTAACTTCTTTGTCCACAATCTCATCAATCGCGATTCTCGCCCTATTATGAGCCGCATTATCGATCCAATCCTGAACAGAGTAGGCACAGTATTCCATTCCCAGTTTCTCAGTCTCAGTTAGAACCACTTGGTAGATGTTCGACATTCTTTTACTTTATGTTGCAGAAATTAATTCACCAGTCCACATAGTGTAAGAATCAACGGCATTGCCGTTTAATTTGCCTGAGACTACATATATTCGAACAGTATCCCGGCAGCTAATCCATAGATAGTATTGATGGATAAATTCATAAACGCACCTGTATTAGTATATGCAAGAGCGACTGTATTACTATCATTTATTCTTAAACGAACTATTGTTGAAGTAGTGTTGTCTCCTGATATTCCTGTAAGAATGAATCTATAATGTCCGGTTATAGGAGCAGTGAATATTCCATTGT
Source organism: Cyanophora paradoxa (assembly GCA_004431415.1). Taxonomy (NCBI): domain Eukaryota; class Glaucocystophyceae; order Cyanophorales; family Cyanophoraceae; genus Cyanophora; species Cyanophora paradoxa. The sequence goes on from QPMI01000513.1 coordinate 192,670, forward strand.
TAAATTCAAATGGTTTCCGTTGTTGATCCACGCATGCCCATAAGCTCCAATATAACTCGGACTTGCTACTATTGTAGATAAACCAACACAAAACCGTGGATGGTTTGGAGTAGCAAGATAGGAATTTGTTCCATTGATAGTCAGACCATTCCAATTATAAGTCCAGCAACAGCCCCTGATGTTGAATTTGTTGAAGTTGCAGTGAAAGTAGAAGCAATCTTTGCCCCACCTCTCTTGATCTCAAAATTGTCATTCACCCCCACAGTATCAATAGAATTCGTTTTAATCCACCACTTGCTGTGAGTAAACCAGTGAATCCACCCGAAGCTGAAAGGCTTCCAGTAATTGTTGCACTCCATTCACACTCAGTCCAGTCCCAATCCATGCCCACCACTGTAAACTTGAAAGCCGCCGAATTCCTATCAGCCGGATTAAAAGCCGTTTTGGAATCCTGTTGACCTTCATATAGATTTCTTTGGTGACCAGCCCGAAGAGATTGCGGTCGATTCGATACGATCAGTTCAGTAGCTTTAACGATTCCACCAGCCTTGTCAGCTCTGAGTTCTTTGACTCTGAGAATGAGGTCTCATTGAAAGAATCGGTTTTCGCTGTCTCAGTCGAAGGGAATGACTCACTTAGATCATATATAGTGTTGCACGTTGTGGACAGCACTGGCTGATAAGGAAAACACAGGGTAAACACAGTCGACATCTTTTGATTGTTCTTTATTATTACGTGAGAATATTATTATTATTACGTGAGAATATTATGCTACCATCTTCCCTGTTGCTATATAACTCATTTGATAGTGGAAAAGTCCAATGCTTCATTGAATGCATGTTCTGCCGAAATTGTTGCATGAATAGTAAATGTTGTTGTTGTGGAACTTGTGACACCATATACCAATACATATGAACCACCATTATATCCTTGTATCAGATTGAGAACCACTTCTGGGCTTCCGCAAATGCTTTCGGAATGTGACAACCTGTGGAAATCCAATGACCCGGACCTGTGATTGTCAAAGATTTTGAGAATTTCCCTGTTTGTATATACTGGTCTTTATTGACACGCTGTTCTGAAACAAGTTTTGCAATCTTTGTATTATCTGTTTCATCCATTGCATAATATGCTCTTGCGTAAGCATTTCCCCGACATAATAACGTTTTATCGTATATATTTGCGGAATTGTGGAAAAACCATTGTTCCAAATAAAGTGGCGCATTCGTTGGTAAATTTGACCGGATCCCACATACATGGTGTTATTGGCTGTAATTGTATTCGCTACAAATGGGTCTAAGGTTGGGAAATCCGTGATTTCCGATTTTGTGTGAGTATGGGCGAAGTCTGTTATATTTGCCTTGTGTGACTATGTGCGAAATCTGTGATATCTGCTTTAAAATGAGAGTGAGGACCGACAGTCGTAGAAGCTGTTGGCTTCCCGTATATATTATTCCAATGGAGGAAACCACTGTGTGACGATATAGCGGGGTTTTTGCTCCAACCAACAGTAATCGGACCTGGAAGATAAATTCTTCCTATTTGTCCATGAACACCAACTTTAACAAGTCCTTCACAATTTATTGCAACAAACTGTTTAAAATCTCTTACAGGATTAATTCCAGGAGCATAGGCATTTACTCGTAAACGAGTATAAGTATTGTTTGATGGTTCAATTCCAACAACATCAAAGTATCTACTGTCATACTGACACGTATAATAGATATAACATGATTTCATGTCTGTTGGAACAGTCCAATACATCTTACAGCTACTACAATCATCATCACCATCAATCCATGTGTTTGCCCAAGTGCTTGTGTCACCTACAAGTGGTTGCCCAACATAATCTCTCCAATCTCCTGTGCGGTCTGTGGAAATACCACTTGTAGCGTCAAAATCAGTTGGTGAAGTGTATGTTGTGTATTTATCAGATCATCATAGTTTCCAGTTGTTGCCACAGTCGCAAATGTCGGGAAGTCTGTAATTTGAGACTTTGTGTGGGTATGGGCAAAATCTGTTATTTCTGACTTTGTGTGAGTGTGTGAAAAATCTGTAATCTCTGACTTTGTGTGAGTGTGTAGATAAGGTGCGAAGGTTAATGGTCGAACATTGTGAACATTGGTAATTCAATGCGACTAATTGGAGTGTTTGGATCTAATACATATTCAGCACCAAGGTGGACAACAGGAAATGTTTGATCATTCGGAGTAGTAACA